>VUQG01006695.1:48312-67150 GCA_015106755.1 Etia nguti | reverse complement strand
TAACTTCCCCCCTTTTTTTTTTTTCCCTTTTTTTTTTTTTTTTTTTTTTTTTCTAGCAAGTGCGCTCAAAACAAATGTTATTTGCACGTGTTATTTCTGCAGGCTCTGACTCCAGCGTGCATACTGAGGTTTGCATTTTTGGCTGTGTTTTTGTTTACAGTGCCGGTGCTGGCCGGACGGGGACTTTCTGTGCATTGAGTACAGTTCTTGAGCGGGTGAAAGCAGAAGGGATCCTGGATGTCTTCCAGACAGTGAAGAGCCTCAGACTGCAGAGACCCCACATGGTGCAGACACTGGTAAGGACTTATCACACTTGAACTTTGACTTTTCATTTATTGTAAAGCCCCATTATGCAGCAAGATTGTCTTTGATGACAATGACTTCCTTCAAAGATGCTCTTGTTGACCTTGTTTAGGTGTTTCACATGTTCAGATTCAGCTGGCTGTAGACGCTTAATGGAAAACTCTAAAAACTGAGTCGAGCGGAGTGGGTAATAGTACAGTTCCTAGAGAAAAGGGGCGTATGTAGCTTCTGGGTCTGAAAACTAAAGCTAATGTGGAAGAGTATTAAACTCACATTCTTTCTAATGACCAGTGCCTCCGTTGTCCTGTAGAGGTTTATCAGAAAAAGGACCCTTGGCTCTCTTGCTCTGTGACATTTGTAAAAACTAAGTCAGTAGTTTCAAGAGTCAAAAAGGGAGATAAAGCAAGTTGATTGACAGGCTGCTAGCCTAAGAGTACGCAGTGCCTCTCAGATTGTGGGCTCGATGACTTCAGTGACTGAACTGTCACAGATTGATAGCTCCAGCTGATGTAGCTGTTTTGTTTTTTCTCTCTTCCCTTTGCAGGAGCAGTACGAGTTCTGCTACAAAGTGGTTCAAGAATACATTGATGCTTTTTCTGACTATGCCAACTTCAAGTAGGGACCTGCCATGGATGGATGGATGGATGGATGGATGAATAGATATCCACATGCACTTCATAAAAGCATATACACGCTCCAGAGCACACACATTCAGTATGTTGCCATGCAGAGAGCTGCGTATCCCCATCTGATGGATCTTTTAAAAAAAAAACAACAACAAAAAAAACTCATCACAGCTTGATCTGTGGATGGGATTGAACTGCCGGAGGAAAAAGGAAAAGAGGTCTCCTCCCGAAGGACAGAACAGGGCAGTGCAGCTGGACAGAGAAAATAACTGAGATGCCTTCTTGAATATTTTGTAATGATGTTAATACAGCCCTTCACCCCTATTTTGCTTTCCATCTTCACCCCCCTCCCCAATATGTATATATACTTAACTGTGTTGCATTTTATTACTTTGGTTTGAGACACAGTTTTGAGTTTGGCTGCATTTTAGGGTGGCACCTGTAATGTATTTTATTGGTATAAATATATAAATATATATGACTATAAATTTAATGCTTTGGTGGCTAATGTACAACAACTAGTTTTTTGTTTTGTTTTTTTTAAACATCTTGGGGACGGAGACCTAAAACATTTTAAACTTTGCCTGAGCCACGCTGTAGCAACTTGTGTGTGGTAGCAGAAGTTTCTACATTCACCCACAGACCCTGAACTGTTTTTCACTCCCAGACATTCAGACATATTCACACAAGTACTTTTTCTCTACATGAAGTCGGTTGCCTCTATTTGGCAAAAAAAAAAAGCAGCTTTCCAAGCCAGTTACAGTTTCTCTCCATTAGGTTTCAGGGGTTCAGAGGAATCTCTGATGTAGCTCATAGTCTCAGGTTTTCACACGTGTAAAAATACACCCTAAATACCAGGAGCCGCTAATTATTCTTTGAGCGTCTGTGTGTGTTTGAACTGGAGCACAAGCTGGCAGAGAGCACCGTGGCGTGGTTCCACATCGCTTTCTCGTGTCTGCCAAGTGCCAAAGTCCTTCACTCAGTCGGGTATGTAGCTCTGGAGTCTGGAGACGTTCATCTTTAGACGTTCAGAATAGCAAAACTTTTGAGCTATCCAAGGATCAGTAATTAAAACATTGAGATTTTATATGCCCCGTACACTCAAGACATGTAGTTTTAATAAGGCTTTTATGATGTTTTAGGGTCTGTTACAGTATCAGCAGTGATGTTGATGATGTTGGCGAGCCAAATCATAAACAGTAACTCCATTATTGCATCATACAAATCAACAATACCCAGCATTTGTTTTGTTTACATAAGCACTGCAGTATTTTTTTTTAAATTTTGTAGATTGTAATTCCTTTCTGTATGGGTGTATAGTTTTCTTTTGAGCTTGCTGGGATTTACTGTGGTTTTTTTTTCTTTCTTTTCTTTTTTAAATACTTGGCGTCGGGTCACAAGACTGCGCTGTCACTCCTTCAAAGAGCGATGCCTTTTTATTTCCCATCATGAATACTGATAACTGAAGAATGTTTCCTTTTATTCGAATGCTGTTGCTTACAGTTTTCCTCAAAAATTGATTTGTTGTTACTTTAAAAGAGGAAATGTGCCATGCAATGCTTTTTTTTTTTTTTTTTTAAATGAATGTCGTAGGATGGCGCTCAGACTTGAACTATAGTGTTTTTATTTCATCCAAGGTCAACATTGAGGCCATGCCCTTTTTTTGATTGTATAAAAGATGAATGATGTCTGTTAACCGAAGGGTTTTAGGTCAGTCCTAATTTCAACTCATTCCGCTCAGGAAATGACTGATACCAGGATGTTTAAATTTACAAATTGAACATATTCAACTTGAGTTTATCTCTGCAGCTGTGTCACCTTCAAGTGGTATTGGCTTCCACCAAAGTCAGGGTATTCAGATATGATCCCGCAGCTGGATTTTAAAAGACTGTTTTGTTTTTTTTTCTTCTCCTTCTTTTGGAATTTTCCAGCTAGTTCAGTTTTTCTTATTGTAGCTTTTAACTGTAAACAGACCCATACTTGTGTATAATCTGCATTACATTAGCACTCCTTTATGTAATTTATTTTATTAAAAGAAGGAGCACAATCAAGTGTGACAAACTGATAGTGGCTATATCGTTTTCAAAAATAATAAATTTTGAGAAGGGGTGATCACATCAATGTTGATTGTTTGAACACTCATGCACTCTTTGCACCAAATGTAAAGCCCTTAAAAAGTACAGAACCAAATGAGAGCTAAGGTCAACAAGATATGGCCTTGATTTTTACAATATGGCGACTATACTGTGTTTGATCTGCTGAAGGGTTTTCAGGTCTCAAAGCTCTAGGCTGATTACTTAAAAGTAGCGGACAGCTAAGCTGACCAGTCACTAAAATCACTGTTGGCTGTGTGTGGGTCATGTTCTTCATTTCAGGTCTTTTTGTTCCAAAGCATCACAAGTGCTAACGCGATTGGTTAGATTCCGTTATGTTTTTCATTTATTTACATTGACACTCACTGGGTGTTTCATCAGGGGATAGAAGAGGGGATGCTTAGCTATACTCTCTGGGGGTTTGTTGTGCACGTTTTAATCATGTGATCATGTCTCACTGCAATTTGACCACAAAACATGACACTGTGCCAAACTGTGAGACCCAATATTTTGTTAATTTTGTTAATATAAGTGAACTGATGAAGTGCCTCACGGGTAGGTTTTCAAAACAAATGAATCATCCAAACTTCATCTGTCATCCCTTGAGTTTTTTTTTTAACTCATGTGCATTTCCTCATGTTTCACCTGTTGACCAATGACAAATGCGTTTTGTGTGACAAATTGAGGGAGCCAGAACCAAGGGTGGGTCAGTTATGTTTTCTTTCACATTCCCTGTAGTTGTATATTTGTGGATGTCTTGCTTGTGTACGTCAAACTAACTTTGACACCTTTTTTTTTTTTTTTAAATGCATTCTATTTTAATTTCATTCCATATCAGCTGAACGTGGGATCCATGACTAGTAATCAAGTGTTGGTACCCCGAATGTAGGAATAAAACACAGAAATACATTTGCATCCTTTACCACCAAGGGAAACCAGTTGCCCTTGTTTTATCCCTTCACTCCAGGAGTTTTCCCCCGCTGGAGCGTTTTGAATGATCTGATGAAACTCAATCCACAGTCTCCATTCCTAGAAAGGGAGACTGCAGAAAATGTTGCTCTTCTCATCACCTTCTCTTTGTCTCCTATTCATCTCCGCTCACTTGTTGCTTTCTTTCCTTCCTTCACTTTCCCCCTTGAACCATTCCTCCCAATGGTCAACACCCTCTCCCCTTTTGTACATAATGTAAGGTTATTTATAATTCATTCCTGTCTGCTGCCTTGCTTATTTTATTTTCTATTCCCTCCTGTAATTTTTTTTTTAAAGATGTATATTGAACTGTATCGGGACCATTTTGAAATGTATTACAGATGTGTTTCGGCCATTTTTTAATTTGGTATGATTGTCTTAAGCAAATCCTATTTTTTATTTTGCCTAAGTTTGTTTCTTGTGTTTTTTCTGTTATTCAACATTTGAATATATGTATATATAATTATATATGATAAAATTATATATAATTATATAATGCCAAATGGCCTTTCTAAGCAAGATACTGTTCAAACCTAATAAAGTGCTTGAGATTTTAACATTTGTCAGCATACATCCCATCTGTAAGTACGATTTGTGCGTCCATGTTTTCTTTGCTTCTTTAAAGCCACGATGATCTGACGCGCGTGTACAGCTCACCTCTCAATAACTAATGTTGCTGCTGTGGTGCCAAATTACTGACAATGGGTTATGGTTACCTTAAGGATCAGGCACTCCTGCTCTTGAAAGATTTCCAGTCAATATCGAACCCTTTGCACCACTTATTGATCAGTGATATATTTTATTGGTGTTGTTGAAGTATTGAAAGGTATGAAGAATGGAAAGAAACTATTTTTGGTAGTGTTAGTACTGAGTTAACCCTTAACCCTAATATTACTCGGTGTGATGGGTACAGTGTTTATTTTTTATTCACACTGACAAGAAATTCCTAATTTTACATCAAGAGGTGAAAAAATGCTGTGATTTAAGAGGCAAATTCAAGTTTTTTTGTTAAAAAAAAGGGGGGGGGCTCATTGAAATGTTCCAGTGCTTTTTCAGTTTAGGAAAATCACTCAAAATGTTAACACAAAGTCTGCAACACACACTGAAAGAACTGGATATTTAGCAACAAACCTGTTGAGCCTAATCTGCAGATATCCATTTTGAAACTGGGCTGATTTCACTTTCGCACCAACATGAGATTCAATTCAATTATATTTATGTAGCGCCAAATCACATCAGTCACCTCATATCAGTTTCCTCATATTGCAAGAACCCTACAATAATACACACAAATATGTAAAGGATATACCTTAACTAAGTGAAAATGCTTTAATTTGTGCTTTGTACAAAATGTACTGATTTTATTAATGGTCAGCTTGTTGTAGCATCTACCACTGACTGATTATGTCTAATGAGTTATGTTACATCTATAGCAACATATGCAGTCACTTCCTGAGTGTGAACTGAAAAACAAATACCTTTTCTCCTCTAACTGACAATAATGTCACCAGTGGGCTGGTCAGGAATCCACTGTATTTGTTCCTCTTACTATTAGATCCCCCTGAGGTGTCAGCAGGGTCAGAGAGAAAATGTGTGATGGTTCATTGTGGTCCATATTGGTGTAAAAAGTAGGAAATTGAAGCTTCAGTCATTGTATGTCTAAACATTCTTACTTAAAGGGCCCTGCCTGTTGAGGCCAGTAATGAAAGCAAGCTGACCATGTATAAGATTTATCCTCAATGAGCACCGACTGTGACAGAATGATGATGGATGTCACTAATAATGACTTGAATGTCTTACTTAAATTGACATAGTGTAGAAGAGGATATTGGTGGTATAGATGGGTGTCAGTGCTGTTTACAGGTGATAATTGGAATTGGTCGGACCGCATGTACGTCTCGTCCCCATGGATGATTCATTTGACCCCTTAGAAGAAGACGGAGTCAAAGGGGTCAAAGATGGGCGGGGAAGAATAAGGAAGACAATGATGTGTGCTTAGGGATTGGTCCATATATTGAGGGGAAGAAAGAGGAAGCAGAGAATCTCTTCAGTAAAACACCTGGGGTGTACCGCAAGCTGATTTTAGCACCAAATCCACTAAACGAAAAGAACGTTTTGAAGTGAACCCCTGCAGGTACACTGAGGGAAACTTGGACTGATAAAGCTGTGAAAGCCAACACTAAGGTAAGGCCAAATGATCACATTTCTGCCTAGTTTTAGTAGTTTATCTAAAACTATTATTCGATTCAAGATCTGATACTTTCAATATTCACTTTGAGGATGACAATGGACAACTAGACTACTTAAAATTGAATAAATGATAGAAGTGCCTAAAGCAGGGATGTCAAACTCATTTTTCTTTATCAGTGGGGAAAGCTGTAAAACTTGTGAAAATGCAGTTAAAATTTCAAAATGTATGTCCTCCTTCACGTTTTCCAGAGCCATCCAGTGAGCCGCAATTGGAGTTTTAGCTGAGCCGATTCTGGCCTGCAGGTCTTATGTTTGACACCCCTGGCTTAAAGTGATGTTGATGTAAAAGTTTTCCAAATGCAGTAACAAATATGGATGTTTGCCTGAAATGATAGCCAGCATCCATAATGATATAGCAAATTTGCAGTGAAATATTTCAGCCCAAATCTTAAAATTCACTTTATTGCACCTAAAAACAGTTTTCTTTTGAGCTTTTTTTGCAGGAAAATCTAAATGAAGAATGTGTTCTTCAAATTTTTTTCAAACTAGCTCTGTGTCTATGTTGTCAATGTCCATGCTTCTAGGTGGGAATATCATGTGTGTTTCTCGACTGGCTTTGCTCTTGGGGCTGCTTCTCTGTGTGGGGGCTCAGCTGTCCTTTGCCCAGCACTGGTCCCATGGTTGGTATCCTGGAGGAAAAAGGGAGCTGGACTCCTTTGGCACGTCAGAGGTTGGAATAAGTGTTTGTGTAAATAGTTTAACCAATCACTGAGCAGTTTCTGTTGAGAAAGAAGATACCCTTTATCCCTTAACCTCAATCTGTTTTGCTTCTTAGATTTCAGAGGAGATTAAGCTGTGTGAAGCAGGGGAATGCAGCTACCTGAGACCCCAGAAGAGGAGTATCCTGAGAAACATTCTTGTAAGTGAGAAAAAGAGAGATGAAGAGTGGCATGTTTAATGGTACTCGAATCATAATGTCTTGCCATCAGTATATTTTTTATGATCATATGATCATGAGATTTGTGTGTAGAACAAAGTACTCTGAAATCTGTGGTGAGGTTACCATGTATTCTTGACTGACATACACGTGTTAGTGAAGTTCTACTTATCCAGCCATAGTGTGCATATCTGTGTGTGGCCTGTATTGATTTCTATGTATTAGTCTAATGCCATACTAAATTCTTTCCACAGCTGGATGCCTTAGCCAGAGAGCTTCAGAAGAGAAAGTGACATCTTTCCAGAGACGGCTTTTCTATAGTGACCCACTTCCTTTGTGTTTCTGCCTTGACGTGATTTTGTGATCATCTGGCCTAGCTGTTTGTAATGTTTGTCAGTAAATTTGTCTTGTTTTTTTCGATGTGGAAATGATAATGTCCCAGAATAAAATGTCTATTTTGATATTAACTTGTTTATGTTTTATCTTCATTTTTGGTGAAGCTAATGATATGAATATAAAGCATAGAGAGAAAAGACTGACTTCTCAGATGTTAAAAAAGTAGCAAATACATAAATATGAATAAGTTCTATTTACATACTAAAACCACGGTCCTGCTGTGCATGCGCAGAGCCGTGGTTTTAGATATTTCGATAGAAGTAAACAATTCAAACATAACAGAGACAGATTTTCCCATTGTCGTTTGGGATAATTCGTTACAGTATTTTCATGAAAATAAGTCTTTAACATACACAAGACGAAAAACGACGGAGGTTGTAAATTATTTAAACTCTAGCTTTCCTGCACCAGGACTACAATACTACTGCGCATGCACGTTCAGGTAGGGGAAAAAAAGATGGACGACACAAGTGGCTGTACTTCGCTAACTGCGGAGTCAGACGCTCAAAATAACATTGCCAGTATCCCTAACGCGGCTTCTGTCACAGATGCTGACAAAGTAATAAACAATAAAATAGATAGTACCCAGGTTGAAGGTGAGTTGTCTTCAGAATGTGAAAATTCAGCCGTGTGGCACCCTACCTGCTGCGCCTTTGTTAGCTTTTCAGCTATGTGGCTATCCAGCTCATTAATCTAGTGAGCTGGATAGCTGCTTAGCTAAATTTGCTAACGTCGGCTGCCTAACGTTAATCTGCTTTAACGTGAGGGGCTTTCAGAATTTTATAGCGGTCTCTACGAGCAGGATAGTAAAAACTATCGCCCCGAAAATCTCCCTTTTACCCTTGGCCCAGCTTGATGATTAAACCATGAACAGTTAGGGTATTTTTCCTTATGTCGTTGGCCTCAGAGCTAGTACCAATAGTTCGACCCCCACACGAAACAGCTTATTGTCCCTTTAAATTATCCATATACCGGTGGTTAATGCTAACCGATTCGGCAACTAACCGGTTGTAGTAGCAGAAGCCACAAACTATTAAGTGGATGACGTAATTTATTTGATCCTACATGGGAAAGCTAGTCTAATGGTAAACTTAGTCTGAAATGTCGCCATTTAAAATAACAACATTAAGGACTGCAAACCTTAGCACCTGAAGCATCATTGAGGCTAATACTTAAAGTTGGCATCCACCTTTTTTGTGCCTGTTTAACTCATTAGTAAACTAAAACAGTGTTCTCAAGGTGAAAGGATAATAAATGGAAATGGAAAATCATTTGGTAAGTACAATATTTGAAATATATCAGTGGACATAAATTCTTCAGAAGCATCAGAGTGAGTACATATAAGGTACTTGTTTCAGTCTTTCAATTCTTGCATTTAAACACCTTCTAGTGTTTAATTGTCTTGAGGTCCTTTATAGGTGCTTCACAGCACTTCATGTAGGATGCCAGTGTTGATACTCAGCACTTTAAAAGTAAACCCTCATCACCTTTGATTGCCCTATTTTCTTTTTCATAGTCATTTTCAGTACAAGTATATAAGACTGTCCTGTAATTTAAATTAGGAAAATTTTTCATGATAAGCACCTCTGCAAGAGAAGGCGTTTACATTTGAGACAAACGCAGATATTTTAAATAAGTTTTTTTGTTTTTTTTTTAATTAAAAAAAACTAGTGGAGTAAAGTAGTTAGAAATTTTAGTTCTTCTAACAGAAATTCAGTCTCCACCAGCCATCATGTCCTATCATTAGTTCAGTACAGCCTACAACATCAATAATCTTGCCTAAACATTATTATTTACTGGTATCAGGACTGTACTCGTTGATTTCACATTAATAAAGTTCCTATTTCTGTGTTGCAAAATGCCCTTCAAAGTTTTGAAAATATGAGCAATACAAGTCTTTGGCTGAACATTTAGGTTGTTGAAATAACACAGAAGCACCATGCTCATTCAGTGTGGTTTCATGTTGTTCCTGGGCTACACTGTATCAAAATATGTTATTTCTCTGCTTGTAAAACTTAATATTTAATACACCTGCGTGAGTGTCATCACTAAACTGTACTTTTTGAAAGCTAACCACTAAACATGTATTGCAACAAAAGGTTAATTTATCATCTATTTTTTATTTATTTAGGAATTATTTAAACTTTATATATATTTTTTAATATATGGCCATTTTAGTTGTCACATATTTTTTTCATATTTTTTCACAACTACTTATAGTTAATTGGCAGTGAATGCACCAGCAGTGAGTCAGCTATTGCATCTCGCCCAGAATCTGCAGAATGGAAGAAATCATGAAGTCACAATTTGTTATGGGCTAGCAATATAATATGCAGTATGTGTCAAGATATGTGTTGCATGCTACTTTAGGAAGCGTGTGTTGAGCCGAAATAGTTTTAGAAAATTAAAAAATAAAAATAAAAGCATATCTTACTTTTCCCTCGTAAATGATAAATAAACTTTTCCATAAGGGGGACGTTTTAATAGAAATATGGTTTCAGGTGAATTGGTAAGTGTTGTATTTCAGCGTTAAATTCACAACTCCCCCAGTTGTGTGGACCTTTGTAGAATTAGCAGTTCATATTAAAAATCATTTTAAATGTTGGATGAGATTTGCCACACAAAGGGAAAGCATATTGTACAAATTAACAAATTACAAAACAAATTAGTTTTGAAAAAGGACCATTAGATAGGTTATTATATGATCTAGTAAAGGTGGAAGTTAAATATTCTTGAAGATTCAGCCTTTTTTTTCTGGGTGCTGAGAAAATGGAAGTTGTATTGGACAAACATTTCTCTTATGTGAATTTAATCATTTAATAGCGTTTCTTTTGTGCTTCTTGTTTAAATAAGCTTCCATGTATTCTGCCACACAGGAAACAAAGCTGAAGAGCAGCTACTGAAGTGTCTCCTCACAGACAGTTACTGCCATGTGTGTGAGGCTGTGCTGCTGTTTAAGTCACAGCGGCTGTCTCACTATGAGGTGTGTTTTACCCTCCAGGCACGCACCATAGTACAACTTTAAGTAGACCTGCCATAAGTAAAATGTTTTCTAATAATGTCTCACATGTTGTCCAACTGCAGGGAAAGAAACACGCTCAGAAACTCAAGCTGTACCTGCAGACCAAAAAAGCAGAAAAGTCCACAGGCGCCCAGGTTAGTGGCCAATAAGTGATTTTTGTTGTTGTTGTTGTTTTCTTTTTCCGTCAGATGGAGTCTGTCTGTAATCATGAGAACTAAGTGAGGACAAACTAATGTAAGCATCTAATAGTATCAGGAATATCAGGGTTATAGTATTAGTGCTTTAATAATATCCTTCTCAAAAGAATATGAGGGGTATATGAGAGCAATCTTGTATTCATAAAATAAGTAGTTAATAGTTTTTGTTTGTGTTTGCAGCAGACCATGAGTAATGATAAAGATCATTTCTGTGAGCTGTGCAACATGGTATTTAGCTCACCTGTGGTGGCAAGATCACACTATGAAGGCAAAGTCCATACAAAAAATCTTCGTAAACAAAGTCTTCGCTTATCAGGCAAGTTTAAGCTCTGTGATGCAAAAAGCATTTTCTTGATCTAGATTTTGATATTTACACACAGTCAGTAATATATGTTGACATTATGATTTCACTGTCAGTTCTGTTGAATTTGATGATGTGTCATCGCATTTATAGAGAAGTCTACAGAAGTGCATACTTCATCAGGTCTCCAACAGGATCCTGATAAGTCTCAGCAAAAACCATCCTCAGAGGGTGTTGTGGAGCATGATTGTGATCCAGCAGTCACCAGTGCTACATGTAGCACAGAGGTTGATTTGAAGGATCCCAACAAGTACTGTGCCCTGTGTACTGCCTCCTTCACCAATCCCCATGTAGCCTTGCAGCACTACAGTGGACGCAAACACCAGAGGAATCAGGCCAGACAGGAGCTGCTCAAACAGCTTGGACACAATGTAGAACAAGGTAACTTTTGGCCTTTGAGCAAACAGGGTAATACAGAGAACATTAAATCCTTCAGGAATTAAATAAAAATCAGCACAGCAGCCTGAAACCAGGACAGAAACATTAACAAGAAAGGGAAAAAAGAAACAGGAAGTTCTGAAGGGAAAAGGGAAAAATCTAGATACAGTTTCTGCTGAGACCTCATTAATAGTTGAAACAACATCTACATCAGCAGTGAAGATTTCATCCCAGCACAGGTGGGTGAATAGGAGATAATCAGATAGAAGTTGGCTTGGTAGCATTATTACAGTTAGTATGGATGTGATTCAGATAGTCTGATTAGCCATAATTCTGTGGTTTTGTTATTATTTATTATTATAACTATAATTATGACTCAGAGTGTTAGAAAATTTAATTGAGCCGTTTTCTGTTTTTTATTTTCAGCTGTAGGCGGTACAGCATCTCTTTGTGGAGATGGCATGAATGATTTAGAGAAAACCAGAATTTGTAAAATAGTAGAAAAACGACTCTTTACCAAAGCCTTTATTGGCCAGTTTAAAGTTGTTTGGGTTTTTTTTTCCTTTCTAATCTTTTTCTCCAGGCAATTCCTTGATGTGTCAGATGTGTAGTATGCAATTTAACTCTGTGGAGATGTACCAGGACCACATGCAGGGAAGCAAACACCAGATAAAGTAAGTTTAAGAACACAATGTCAACTTTCACTGTGTCACTTTGTTCTTAAAGTGTAATCTTTACTACACTGCACTTCAGCTTACCTTTGGCAAGAAGTGATTATTTGTGATAACACTAAATAATATGAAAATAATACTGTTATAAATATACAAAGGAGTCACAACCTGTACACAACCTAGCACAAGACGAGGCTTTACCGTAAGTAAAGTGCTCTAATGTTCAAAAAGAATGACTGGGAGCTTTGATCTTTCATCACCATTTATCAGATTGAATAGCAGCCTAATTCAAGTTTATATGTTCTTGCTCAGGGAGAAGAAGGTCATCGATCTATGCAAATCCCAGCAAAAACTCTACACCACATTTGCAGACGAACTGGCTGATTACATTCAGGTTCAGAAGGCTCGTGGAATCACCCCTAAGGCTAATCAGGTCCTCCCTCAGGATACCATGCAAAAGGAAGATAAAGATGAAGAACGGGAAGTATTAAATAGGAAGGATATGGAGAAACTAAATAAACCTGTGGCTAACCTCCTTCCTACCTCCATTTCTCCTCATCAGTCCCACTCTGGTCATTACTCTCCACTTCAAATGGGGTGTTCATCGTTTCAGGGCCCACCCTTGCCATCACGTGCATCAAACTACAACTATCCTCCTCCAGTTCTTCGTAACGCAGGTCCTCCACCGGTCACTAGTTGGCCCATGAGAAGAAGGCACAGAAGGTCAAGCTCTTCCTCCTGTACTACCTCATTATCTTACTCCTCCTCCTCCTCCTCGTATTCCTCCTACAGCAGTAGTGAAAGTGACAGTGAATATAGGCACAGAGAAAAGAGGCAGATTAAAACATCCCATAGGGAGAGAGTCAGGAGAGGAAGGGATGAGGAGAGGAGGAGGAAGCGCCGGAGGAGGGAAAGAGATAATGACTCAGAGGAGAGAAGAAGAGAGCAATCTGTTGAGTCGGAGGAGGAGAGGAGCAGAAAAAAGTCAAAAATTCATGGCAAGTGGAGACAAAAAGAAAAAAAATCCCATAAGGAAAACTTTAAAGTGGAAAGAGGAGATCGAGTTATGGACATATTAAAGCCAGAAGACATGATGAAGAATGGCAAAGAGACTGAACTGCATATTCAGGCTGATATTAATGTTAAGGAAAGGGAGGGTGGAGAGGATGAGTCCACTAAACCTAAATACAGAAAAGAGAAGAAGAAGGCAAAAGAGAAAGCGGACACTAGGACAGAGGAGGAAAAGCTGTGGGACGACTCTATTCTGGGGTGTTAAACTCTGTAGGAGCAGCTGAACTGAACAGTCTTCTGGACTAATTTTGGCAAACATTTATCATAAGCATAACATTGAAAATAATAAAAAGCTATATTAAAATGATTTAAATAATCCTGTCAGCAGGTAGCAAAGGCCTTTTCTATATCTGCTCTAATAACCGAAAAGTGTTTTCTTACACAAGTTTGCTAGCTGGCTAGCCATGTAGAGTCAATTTGTATGTCTAAGAGATGAATGTATTTCGTTTATATCTGGAGGAGATTCAGCATTAATTTTATACTATGACACTTTATAATAAGTTTTTTTTGTGTGTGTACAGTGAATTGTTGGCTGTAGTGTTTAGCACTGTTTGTTTATGAAGTACTCTTAACTCATCACTGAGGTAAATTTGATTATGGATGCGTGCATCTGGCATGGAGTTGATAGATTGTCATCCCTTTAGCAGTCTCTGGTTGGCACTGTTGAGCTTCATCCCATGTCATCAGTACTGAAATTAAAAGCCCATAGATGTCAGAAGCTTATTCATTTCATTACTTCAGAAGCTCTGTGTGCTTTCACTCTCAGGCACAAAGGTTTAAAGACAGCCACTGACAATGTGCTGTACAGAAGTTCAGTGTAAGACGTATTATGAAATGGTAAAAATACAACAAATACTGCCTGGCACATGCGTTGCAACACAGCAGATTTACACTTCATCAGTCTGCAGTGCACTGTGTGCATGTCTATGTTTTATGATTGTATTTATACAACCAGAAAACACATTTGTGGTCATACAGGTGCAGATGTTCAAATGAGAACAGCTCTTTACATAACCTCAGAATTCAGGTTGAAGAGCAATGTGCAAACTGAACAAAGTTGGTAGTTAAAGAAAACTCCAGAGGGGAAATAAACAGTATCACCTACTGTCAAACTATGAGCTAAAAAAGTGGGCCACTTACACTCCTAATCCCTACTGTCATTTTGACTTATGCGTATCTACACACAATGTTCTTTTAAGTAGATCGTAAGGCATCTGAAATGAGTTATCTGTCTAAATACTTTCATTGGCCGAGCCACTGTTGCTCTGATGCTCTTGGTACATCACATCTACTCAAGAAAAACAACTTTGTGTTTTTATCTTGTGGATTGCTTGTGGGCTGTATTGTTAAATGTTCATTGAGAGCTATATGTATGAGCTTACATAAGATATGAAACTAGTTGGTAGTGGTAAAACGAGGCGCGGGTGTGAATTTATCTGAAAAGTTTATAAAGAAAACCTTTTAAATCAACATGCATAAAATAACTTCCCAATGTGTTTTAAATTTTAATCGTTATTAAGTTGGATGTTGATGGGATTGCTGGTGCAAAGAAAAAATATGGACCATAGAAGTGACACAAAAGTTGAAATGGTTTGGCGCAGAAGTCCTGCACATGCTGTAAATAATCCTCTGAACCAAGGTCTTGACATTAATTATCTGTAAAGCTCTGGTAATGAGAATGAAACTGCTACATCTCTATTTTTTATGGATGAATTCTCAAAGACTACTTGAGTTAAAAAAAACAAAATAGCAGCGGTGCCAAGTAAAACAAGAGCTTGGCAGCTTTTGACGTAAAGCATTGAAGTGGAGAGACCAACAAAGGCTTTATAGCTCAGCGATGTGTGATGAGCGCACATCTGAAGTCCCCTGAGATCTCCTGTTTTCAAAGAATCTTGTTCCTTGACTCGCCTGAGTGTACGACCCCCGTAGAACTGTAGGGTTCCCACATCCTCTCACTTTAAGATCCCCACCAGACTGTTCTGTACCCTTACCCTTTACCAGCGCACAAAAGATCCACAAACACCACATGATTTAAAGGATCATCAGTGTTATCGAGCAAGTGTGAATAAGGACTTGTGTGAATAAGAGATTTCAAAAGTCCTCTCTTTGTCAGAATGGCAACTTTAACAAATACACACTAAACATTACAGAGATACTGTCTTGATGTAGGGAAAAGTGCTCAAAATCAGGTATAAAGTTCATCTTTGAATGTCAGTGAAACTCAGTCTTCAACGTGAGGCATGGATTTAGGTTTCATGAGTAGATCTTTGATCACAATTAATTAATTGATCTTTTTAGATCAATTAATTGTGAAAAGAGAGCCAAAACATACAATGGCTCCACGTTTGGAAATGCACAGATGTCCTGTTTGTTGTATGTGTGCATATATAAAGTTAAAATAGTATATCTTTAATAATTTTCTGTAATTTTAAATAATAACTGATGGTTGCAGCTCTAATTGGCTTATTCTTCTGTTTCAAGCAATGTGCCTGTAACTGCCTGATGAAACTTAATGAGTCCATTGCCGATGCATCTTGCACATACTATGGGACATAGTGAAGATAGTCTGCTGTTTTTACACAGCCAGGGGTCTGTAACTGCTAAATGCTTGTATGTAAGGGGTTTCTGTCTTGCATAGTAAAAATGTGAATATCAGAAATGTCAAATAATATGAGATATATTTACTTAAGAAATGATTTTAATATAAAAAACTATATGTACACTTTTCAAAGAAGAAAGAAGTAATATATATACGCTTTTTGTGTAATTAGTAAGCAGGCACACACTCCACTGTTTTTGACTTTAATGTTTGTTTAATGTGGGTCTTTAAGAACTTAATGGCAGGTGGAATACTGAAATTGTCTTATACACTCCGTTGAGTATTTAAATGTATTTTGTATCGCTAATCCTCATATGCAATTATTTCGTTACAGAGTTTAGGTGCCATATGTTTATATTCCCTTTTTGTGCGGTGCAGTGAAACATGAAGCTCTGTATGTGCGGCTCTGCTGAACTCTAGGTCATGCACCTGGGCAGAGACCACAGCACTGCAAACTGCTACTCTGGAAATATGCAACATTTTTAATTGCTTTTGTTTATGTGGGACATAATGTAAGACATCACCACATTTTCAGCTGTGACACAATCACTTTACGCCTTTATGTATGTTGAGGATGAATCCGTTTTCTTTTTTATAACAGACTTAATATAATAGTAACAGCTGTTATCGTTGGGCTCTGTTAGTTGAACAGAATAAAGAATGGCATCAATAGGTGTATTTTGATGCAGCACTTGTGCTGATCCTTATCTGTATTAGGCATGTGGGGTTTTAGAGCGTGTGCGTTAAAGTCCCAGTGACTGGTGTAATGCTGTTATGCCGTGTCTGATAGGCCCTGTGTGTCATCTTAGGGTGTTGCATTCAAGCCTCAGGGCCCTGTCAGCATAGTTCCTCCCATCATCTATGACAGATAGATATCAAGACGAGAAAGTATTAGCAACCTCCCTCAGCTAGCACAGAAGTTACACACAGATACGGATACACAGCGACGGCCTGACAAAATGTTCCTTCTGTCACTGGCATGGCTATTGTTGACAGGAACACTTTGGACATTTGGTAAGACCATCAGCTTTGTCTTTAATCTCATAAGTCACCAACGTTCTTGACGTTGCAAAGTCAGGCAGCTTACTGAGGGATGTGTTGTTGTCAAGTTCAACTGGTGATTGTCTGATTTTTATCTTAAAATGTACATTTATCAAATACAGTCATTGCCATAGCATGTGATAATGAATGAAATGTGGCTTTAAGAGTCGCTGAGAGTTACAGACCAAGTAAAAAGAAGTGAGCTTTGGTTTGTTGGTTTAACACTTAGACATGATATATATGAAAGTATAGATTATTGATACGGTTATGTTATTACATTAATTATATCAGCCTTTGAGTTTTGCTTCTAAACCTAAAGGGTAACATTGCAGTAGTCCCTTGTAGTTTGTCGTCACCATTGTCTGTTTTATATTTGTATCACTCTACTGGGGGCATTGAAATAAATGGGATTTGTGCCGTAGTTTGCCACTAAGTGGTTACGAACTAAATTAGACTTGAATGTAACACAGCATTTGTATTTAATTTATTTTTGCAAGAACAGCATTAGGCAAGAGCCAGTAAGTGTTAACCTTTCATACAAAGACAGTGTTTGACTTGCTGTGTACGTTTATATATTTCATAACACAGGCCTGTGTATTTGACTTGAAAACATAGAAAGTAGAAAATGATTATAAAATGCGAAAAGATCTTTTACCACAAAGGCCTCTCTGTAAAACATCACCTAAATGCTAAATCCGTCATACAGCAATTCCAAAATGTCTCTGTTAAGAGTTTGAGATATAAACAGGAGATTTCTTCATATTTTCGTATTTTATATTGCCAGTTGCATTTATACTGGCTTTAGCCATGTAGGAAGCATGACAACCTGCATGTATTATTACAAGTATTAGTATTCCTTTTGTTAATTACTAGAGATTGCGCATCCTAACGGGAGGATTGTCCATAAACCTTTCCAACGAGCAAACGGGCGAGGCAACTTGTGATATTGTAACACAAAAACAATTTTGGGGAGTTTTTCAATGTGCTACAAATGTGTTTGCTGAAATCTTAAACATCGCTCTTTTTCCTGTGTCTAGGTACAGAACTGAAGCTGCTGGAAGAAGAAGTCAGCGTTCGTTACCCTAAGATCCCAAGCAGTGAGACCATTGATTGTGATTGTGGCAAGATTGCTTGTGACTTAGTCTTCTGGTTTCGCAGTGACATCAGTGGCAAAGTCCAGTTTCTAGGCAGATGCAACAATGCTGACCGTGCTCTCTATGGAGATAACGTGGATGATAGACGTTTTAAACTCAGTAAGAGGGGCAGTAAGTCTTTTACGCTCCGTATCATCAATGTGACAAAAGAAGACACAGGGATTTATTCTTGTGTCTTTAAGGAGAAAAGTGATCATGAAATATGGAAGCCTGGGACTCTTCTACTGCCAGGAGGTTTGTATTCTAAGTGCTTCATGTCACAGTTAAATATCATGCTAAATGTGAAAATGTCAAAATATCTGTCTGATTTTGAAGAGGCAGGTCAGGCTGTGTAAATCCAACATATTACAACTCCTACTTTAATACAAAAAATGTATAATATTCTGCGGACTAACTGGACTCAGCTTTAAAAGTGTTGCGCACTTACCTTGGTGTATCAGTCGAATACAACACCATTTATAAAACGGTTAATGTGCATTGCATTGAACTAAAACAGTATGCAATGATTTGCTACTCATTTACAAAGAAAGAATATAACTTTTTGACAGACTTTCATTTTGTTTGTTTATTAAATATTTATGATCCTTTTTGCCAGGAGGAGCAGCTGTAGAATGTTTAAAGACACCTGGTGGAACACGCCACAAGTAATCATGTTTTGTTTTGGGGGGTTTTTTAAAATAAAATTGGGTATAAAAGAGCATTTCAAAGTCCATAAGGAATAAAAGATGGAGCTTTCAAAACTCTCTGAAGTGTGCGTGACTACATACGTAGTCGAGTTAAAATTTCTAGGAATTGGAGGAAAATTCAAATTTGTCGATTTTATCATCTAG
>VUQG01006695.1:8229-43979 GCA_015106755.1 Etia nguti | reverse complement strand
TAAAGTCTTGTGAAGTCTTGTAAATAAACATCCATTCATCCATCCATTTTCTTCCGGTATTCTGAAAATACACAAGATTTGATTTTTTTTTCTTTTTTGGGGGGCATAAATCATGGAAAACAAGTGTTTACATTCCAAAAAATGCAATTGAATCAGCAGCCATAAATTAAAACAGTGTGCGATTTCAAATAGTAAATGAATGATGTGACAGTGCTATATACCCAACTATTTGTGGTGAAATCCATAATTGTTATCTTATGTAACATGTTACGTCTTGCTACAGATACAAAATACATAAAAGCCAAATATTTATATATTATTTCATTAAATATAAGTAATATGTACATTCTGACACTCAGTTTTGAATAAATCCCATTCAGGACAAACTTGTATTACCTGTTTGAAACTGCAGTTTTCCAATATAGACCTTTTTGAGATATCAATATTAAGTACAGTTTCATGCCATTTAATAAGAGTCAATAGACAGAAAAACTGAGGTTTTTCCTTTCATGTCTTCCTTAGAGACACACAAGTACAGAAAGTGTTGTGCACTATTTTCAAAACTCTATTGAAAAGTGCAACGAACAAAATTCTTCCAAGCTCTTTAGTAAGAAGGGGTTAATACTAAGGAGATATTAAATAACACGTATAATTTCCAATTTGTTACATTTGTACAAACTATTTCACCTTCCTTAGCAAAATCCCAAACAGTATACGTAAATATATCACATCTCTTCAGATGGAGAATACATTTTATAATTTTTCCTCTTTAACATGGCCTGAGTGTAAATTCTGACATCAGCCCATTCAGGACAAATTTGTGCTTCTCGTAAAAAGCACATTAACTGCTTGAAAACACAGTTTTACAGCGTAGACCTATTTGAGATATCAGTACCAAGGAGAAGTATGTCTTCTTACTTTGCAATATTTACACAGTTTACTTAGCAAAAGCCAAAAAAGTAAAGGAAAATGAAAATCGTAACAAGAAGCGTTATCCAAAAATTATGAAAAGATTCTGACCAAATGACTTTAACTTTGAAGTCCTTTCTTTTAGAGTGCTCCATTTCTGCTTACTCCAATCCTCTTGATGCTCTTGGTTTCCACTTAACTCCTTTTTCTATAATGCTTGAAACAGCCAGTTGAGCAGCAGAGCAATGATAACTGAGCCAAACTGAACAAAAAATACTATTCAAATGTGTTTACTGGTAATGAAGGTGGCATTTTCAGAACACAAGGATATTCAGCATTAATGTGCTGAGTACCTTTTTTTTTCACTGGCTTCCCCTGGTCACCCACCACATAATCACACACACACACACGCTCAGGTTTCAGGTTGGAGACCCCCTGTGTGACTAAGACAGGGAAGCCCATGCAGGTGTGTTTGTGAGTGACTCAACCCTGAAACAGAGAGATGGAAAGGTGAAGTGGGCTAATTGTGTGCTTTTTGACTGGGTCTTCCCTTTGATACGATGCATCAACAGAATCCCCTATTTGCTGAAAACAATGCAAGACTGAAACTGACTTTGTTTTCATCTTGATTTAATTTGTAAAGTAACCTAATTAAGTAAGTAACTTATGGAAAACAAAATGAGCTCAATGACAATCTGAATTTCAAGGAATTATTGTAACAGCTGAAAGAAAGAAAGACAGAAGGAAAGAAAGAAGCTAAATGAGATCAAAATTGTGTCCTCTTATTGTTTGTTACTCGCACTCCCCCCTCTTTTTCGTTCTTTCTGTCTCCTCCCACCCATGGAACAGATAGATCACCCACAAAAGCGCAAAATGTCAGCACTCAGTGCCCATTACCAAATTGCTGCATTTATTTTCCAGCACTGAACCGGAAAAAGGGCTTCGAGTTGCGCCATAGCAGCTGTTGCTCTACTCAGTTTATCTGAAGGGGGTTTCACTTCCGTACACCTCTTAGACAACATTTCACTTGAAATGATACGAGCTGTAAAGCATTATGGTTGCTATGTTCCTCTTTCCTTTTGTTAAAGTTTTCCCTGTTAGTTCAGTAGAGCTTTATAGACTATGAATAAAACTGATAAGATTTAAACTGAATCAGGTAGGAACTCTTTGAAATGAATATTCTAGCAATTTAATGACTTCAAATTCCTGTCTTTTCCCATAATGAATATTGTATCTTTTGTTAGCTCACAAGCAGTTTTCTTTAAATTTTCAGTCCCCCAAGTTAAAAACACAAGTTTGTTGCTAATAATTTGCAGCTTTCTATCCTAAAACCAAAAAAAGACCTGATAGCCCTTATATTTAAGAATGATTTCACACTGTGGCTCATGCCACAATACATAGCAAAACAATAAAAACATAAAAAATGTTGCTTTGTTCATTTTGCACAAGATTAAAATCATGTGCTGTACCCTCCATCTGATAGAAAAGGTACTTGTATGAATATGTGTGAATGGGTGGCTAGTTGTATAAAGCTGCCATCTAATGGTGTAAATATCGGCCTTGTGGAAGCTTTGTAACACTGCACAACATTGTAAAGAAATCGCATGCCTAACATTGGATGTTAGGGGTATTTGACTGTGCAATGCAGTACTTTTAAATAATTTGGAACAATGAAAACAGTGGAAACTGTCATAAATTAGTCCAGTATAAAGGAAAATCTTAAATAATCAATAGAATAAAATATCAAATATAACATTCACAGTGATTATAAATTGAAGAGGATAACAACCTTTACTCAGAACTTGAGAAGATGGGAAATCACTTAAGTGATTATTAGTTTATATAATATTAGTATATTTGATTTATTTATTTTTTTTAATTAATTCAGTGATTTTATGTTTGTGTTATATATCTTGAGCTTCGTTTTTATTTTATGAGTATAGTTTTAGGGCTTTTTGCCTGTATTTAAGAACATGGTAATATAAGATAATGTGAAGCCTCTGAGAGACCCTGATGCTTGCCGTTTCACTATTAACTAAAGAACTATTATATTTCTCTAAACTAGTTTAATCTGAGAGATTAAAATATAGCAATGTTTGCAATCTTGAAGAATTTCAGCAATCACCAAGTTTGGTATAATGCACCATTTAATTTGTGCAGAATTGGTGTAGAGTTGCATGAACGAGTCGTTTTCACTTCCTATCTCATCCATTTTCAGCCTACATACTGCACACTGCTGCATTTGTGTGCCAATAGTTTGTGGATGAAGTAGTGATGTTCGATGCTTCAAACCAGAGGTAGAGGAGTGAAGTGTAGATTGGGTGGGTTACAAACATTGTGCAGACCACGATCGTGTTGCAGGTCTCTGCAAGACTCTGCTGCAATGGTCCCATTTGACAGAGCAGAGAAGAAGGTTACAGCTGGGGCGGGGTTTCATATCACACTGAATTATCTCCGAGCAGACTTCAATAAACACCAAAAAGACGTGTTTAGCGCCTATTCTCGTCTGAAAGATTAAAATGGACCAAAAATGGCTTCTGATTCTGGTGATTGTGGTGTCTTGTCAGAGTAAGTTGAACTTAATTATTAAGTGTTATCTGATTTGTTTTTTGCTCACTTGTATTGTTCCCAGAGACTTTTTTTCTGCTCTCATTTTATAAAATCTTTTAGAATTTACTTCAGGAGCTTTCACAGACAAAAAAGCAAAGGAAGGGGACAAGATTGAAATAAACTGTAAACCTGAACAGACAACGAGGGCCAGCATGATTGTCTGGTTTCGAGTCCTAAGCAATTTTCGCATGGAATTCATTGGGTCTTTCAGCACAGGTGGCTTTAAAAAGACCGCCATAACAAACTTCGAAGAGCTCTACACTTACACAAAGGATCGTCTTACACTGAAGTCCTTCAAAAATAACGATGCTGGCCTATATGGCTGTGCGTCACTCATCCAAGGTAATAAATTGGATTTTGGAAACGTAACACGAATATCCGCAGGTAAGTTTTGTTTCTTTGGTTTGGTGTAATTCGTGATGTTTATTGTTTTAGTAGGCTAACACTTAACTTTTCTTCTTTTTTAAGATGAAACTGAACTTAAAACTGAAGCACCACCAACATGCACCACCACACAGAGTGTGCCCAAAATTGCAACCTGTGCTTGTGAAGGCAAAAAAGGAGGAGGCAAGTGTTCCAAATCACAGTGATGTGTTATAACAATTATCATATTCATATTTAAAGTTCTGTGAGTAGAAAAAGGTGGTAAACAAGGATGATTCAGTTTCAGAACGGGAGTCCAGTTCTGCTATTACTTGTAGTCCAATAATTCTGGGCGCTCTTGCTGGTGGCTGTGGCCTTTTTCTTCTGCTCCTCATCGTCACCATCTTGTACTGCAATCGTAAGTACATCTTCAATATGAAACCTAAACAATCTTCATGTGCATATAATTTGTAACTGAATGATATATAAAATTCTGTCATTTCCTGCACTTGGAAAGCTGAAAACTATTTCATACTATACATTTTCACCTCAAGTTTAAATACTTTCAATCACCTGTAGGGATAAGGACACGGAGATGCCCACACCATCACAAAAGAAGGTAAGTTGTTCCTTTATTTATTTTTGAAATTTAACATTAACGTTCCATTTGGGGCTTTAGTCTAGGAATAGTCTATGAATATTTGAGTAATACTTAGGTTATTCGTCCAAGATCCCTTAACATCAAGAACCACACCCAGACAGCAACATGAAAATTCTGACTTTTTTTTGGTTAATATTGCTTAGCGATTTTCTTTCTTCTTTTTTTTCATTAATATTTTTTTCTTTAAAAATACTTATAATTGACTCAGATGACTACACATTTGTTCTTGTAGTTGACATTACATAGTTACATACTGTAATTACAACTATGTAATTAACATTACCCAATTCTTACCAATACTCTTAATTGGAAATACCAGTTTTAATGCTGACCATGAAAGCCTGAATGCCAATTAAAAAAATCTTCGCAGGTTTCATTACAATAGAATTGATTAATTCTTTATAGATTACATTGATATTCATTTTCAAGTCATACAACAGAAATTTCACCATAATGAGTAAAAAAGCAATTGAAAATATTAATATTAAAATACCTAAATTAAATACCCATAGTATTTTATGATTGCTGTTGGATGTGTTATTTCTCCTGTATTTCCAATTACACTTATAGTCTATTTGAAGAAAACAGTCCTTTTTTACATAATAAAAGCCAAAGGCTGCTAATTATTATTTTTATATATCATTTAAAATTACATCTTTTTTTTTTCTTTTAAAATGTAGACCTCGAACGGCGCCTCCTGCAAAAGAAGCGATGCCCGGCAGATATGTTTAATCTGAATGGTGAAATTTCAGACACTTCTTTTTTTTCTTTCATGCTATTGCTGCATCTTCTCATCCTGTTTGCTAAAGTCAGTCTAAAACATTTTCTGTGTTTGTGAAAACATAAGATGGTTTTAAAGTGGTTCTATATTCAACGCATAAATGGAAAGCCTTTATTGTCAACATTGAGTTATAATTTTCATGTGGCTTGACTGTTTTGTCACATTTAGATTGAACCCTTTTAATGAAATTGTGTGGTTTAAAGAGTTTATTTTGCAAATCCACATCGATTCTTATGGTTACTGGCACCGCTGAAGATGATCCCGAGAAGCATATTCATTTTGTTTTTGAACTGTGAGCAATAATTGTATATAATTCTTTTGAATTTAAATATTTTTTATTTAATTTTTTTGTAGTTTTAAAAGCAATAACAGTGTACTTTTGTTTTGCAGGCTGCCCACACTTTATTTGAATTACTGCACTTGCATTTAGTCATCAAAACAATTTAAAGCAGATTTTTTTATAGCTTGTTTAAAATTACACTTACTCTAAAAGTATTTTATCTTATTCATTCACATGTTTTTAAGGCTGTAGAGTAATACTGAAAAGAACAAATATGGCACGTTCTTTTGTTTTTGCTTTTAATGGTTGTACATCCTCAAAATTAATGATTCTCCTATTTTCAACATAGAACACTGTACAAAATAAAATAAAAAATAAAACCACTCAGACAAGCATTCGTTCTTCAATGAACTGTATTTGACTTTATTAAATGTTATTTTTTCCACACATCAAACCCACTCATTTGGATCCCCATCAGTCATTCAGGGTCTTGGCACAAAAGTAGATTTGAGCAAAAGACATTTGTTTTTTAAGCCCCCCCCCCCTTGCGTCTAAAGGAAGTGGGGTGCTACAACTGTAAGCAGAGCGCAAAACCACAAGTCAAGAGCGGATAAAAAATTCTTTCATAGGAGATTACACTCCCACGCACTTTAATACATACACATTTCCCCTTGCACCTTTACAAACACATTGTTTGTTCATTTTTCCTACAATATTTAGTTATTCTCCAGCATATTAAGTCAGTTAATCTTATCTTTTGTTTCTCTTTTTAAGGTACAATAATGATAAAATGATACTACATGTTTTATTTATTTTTTTATTTTTTTCAATTTAGTTAGCATTTCCCCTTACACATCTCATATCTTGGCTTAACTCCAGAAAAAAAAAGGGTGGAATTATAGTGACTAACTTTACAATTGAAAGCGATAGCCCTTTGTAAATTACAGTGTTGTGTTACATCGAGCAAAACTCTTTTACAGCTCACAAACAACGGCAGTTTACAAAGCTTGTAAACATCCTGCTTCAATAAGTGCACTTTTTAACGTCTTTTTTTTTCTTTCTACAAACCCAAATACATAGAAACAGACCTTCTACTTGACAGATATTGCTCTGTTTAAAGATGGAGGCATTTGAAAAAGCTCTGCAATACAGAATTAATTAGAACACCTCCTGGGAAATCTCCACATATTCAATAATGTAAACTATGTATTTTTTCAAAATATAAGCGAACTAAGCTGTACACTAGTGTCTTCTGTAATGGTGTCCAATCACAACATGATAGAAAAACTTTTGTGTGTGTGTGTGTACATCTGGATTGCATAAAATGTCCCGGTGCTATACACCTACTCCATACTGCTCTCACACAAGTTGACAGACAGCACTGCTCCAACTAATGTCACAACGCCAGCAGGCTTAGGTAACCGGTGTAGTAATATAAGTGTTTTGCTGGAGGAAAAAGAAAAATAACAAAAACACCTGTCAACTGTGATGTGATGTACATGCAAGATTCTTGGCACCCAAAAAAGTTTTCCCAGTTTCACTTCTTTCATTTCACCACTCATCCTTTACACCCATCCAGTTTTTAAAAGCCTCTTTCATATTCTCTAAAAAAAAAAAAAAACTAAAAAAAAAACCCTTCCTCTTCCTAAACTTCCTATCTTTGAACTGTAAAGCAGATAGATGTGTAAGTGTGCGTGCATGTCCATTTGTGCTTGTATGTGTGTGCATTGCGCAAATGTTATTGGTATGTGTAGGTTTTTTCTTTACTCCAATATACATTCTTAACAATTTACAAAAATAGAATCGTTATCCAGAGAGCAGCTCCCTCACCGATGCGTCCATGTGACCTGGAGGACAGATTTAAAGCAACAACCTGTAACAAGTGATATTCAGCAGTCAGTTTAAAGACTTGACATCTATCCTCCTCATGTTCAGTTTTTTTAAATCGCTTAAATATGACAAATCTTACCATGTGACCTAGCTCTTGGCTCCCTTCTTTGTAGAGGTTGGCACAACATCCGAGCTTCTCTGAGCCGATAGCTGGTCAGGGGCAGATGGTTCCTCTGTTTGTTGTTTCTGACGTTTTTAACAAATAAGTATTAAAAAATGATATAAAGAAGAATTCATGCCTATTACAGGCTGAAATCAACATCAGGCAAAGCAGTGTGAGGAGCGTGAGCAGCATGTCAAATGCCACTATGTGTAGGCACCTGCAGAAATTAGAATTCAATAACTGTTTCTGCTGTGAGACTTTGACTCAGTTATAAGCGCAAAGATCCAGTTTGTCAGATATGTTGCTTATTCAGCCTAAATTAGGTCTTCATGCAGCAGGCGATTTGCTTACTTTAGATTTTGACTTTGACTTGCTCTTTCCCTGTAACAAAGTCGACACCTTGATTAGGCTCTACAACTCCACACTGCTCCATGACGTAGTGAGCACAGAGACAGTAACAGCTAGTAAGGAAACCTATAGGGGGCGCCATGTACCAATGAGAAATAAATGTGCTGCAATCATTCTTCTGAAGTGCGGTTTAGTCAGAAGCATTTTTCTTAGAAGCTTCCAAGAAAAAGATGTACATTTTGTCCTATTTCTTATAGTAAACTATTATATAAACACTCATAAATGGTCATATAGATTTTTACCTTTGGTTTGTCTGTTTTAGATTTGCCTTTTACTGCATCTGGAAGCAGGGTATCAGACAGGGACTCCAGAACAGGACCAGCCATCGGCTAGCAAAGCAAGAATAAATAAATAACAGTTAATAAACACAAGATCATAAGAAAGCATTTGCTAGAAGTGGTTTCAGGTATAAAGATGGCAGGACTAAAACAAATAAGTAAGGACTATTTTTAACACTGTAAGTCATCATCTTTGACAGCCTCAATCACAGCCTATTAGGTGGCTCTCCCTGGCATGAGCTCATTGTTCCTTTGGCAGGATGAGCAAGAAATCTATTGTGAATGCAAGGATTAGGATTATGGTTGTCACCAATGATGAGTCAAACCTCACAGCGCTCAATTAAGGTGAGACAGACACGTCTCACACCTTGATGGAGTTTAGCTAATATTAGCTAGAAGGAGTAGAGATGGTAGGTTTGTCTGAGTTTTATTTCTCCACTACCTTCAGAGGATCTGAGTCCAGCACAGGAGGTTCCAACTTTGTTGTGGCAGCACACGAGGTGACCGGTGCATCAGGCTTGGGAGCATCAGAGAACTCACTGGACAGCATTTCCAAGGCTGTTGTGTCATCCATACTCTTCTACAGAGTGGTAAAAAAGGAATGCTTTATTGTCATGTTTCACGTATATCATTAATGTTTATTTTATTTTGGAAATATTGTATTATGTGAGGAACTGACCTCCTTGGGGATGGTGGCAGCTTTTTTCTTTGCTTCTTCCATTTTCTTTAAAATGAAATTCATGAAGTTTAAACACTCAACAAAGCAACAAATGCTATACTACACTTTATAAATGTCCCTGTCACATGTTGCAGTCTTCAGTAGTGTATGGACGGACTATTTAGAAGATTCACTTATTTGTAAATAACAAGATTATATAGTGTAAAAGACTTCTGTTTTCACAATATTACTGACTGAAAAATACAGTTAAATGAATGAATAGTGTCCCTGATCATGTTTTGTATTATTATTAGTTCACAGTTTTTAATGTAATTCTCAGCATTATCCAACCCAGCTTGCAGCAGACTATCAAGAGCAAGAACAATCTATATGTTCACATTTTTAAAGTAGGAAAGTTGTACTGAGTAAATATGCATGGATTGGTAGAGTAATTGATGGATTGCTAAGTAAATGTACTTCACTTTTAGGATCTTATTTCAAAGGCTGTCAGGTTACCTTACGGTCTTCTTCAGTGGGTCGATACTCTGGTGGTAGTGTGTCATCTCTCTCTCCCATTTTAATAAGCTTCTCCTCAGCAATGGTTTTCTCCTGCAACAACAAGGCAAACCAAAACAGCTGAAGTGGTATGCAGATTTTATTATTATTATTTTAAATTATTTCTTTTTCTACTATTATTTTAAACCATGCTGGCTACCTTGACAGGATCTTTAACAGGACCTGGGGCAGGCTGAGGAACAGGTTTGATATCCCCCAAGGTGTCTGACAGAGCATCGAGGGCATTGTCTGCTCCAGCTTCCAGCTGAATGTGCAACCCCCCCCCCCAAAAAAAATATGATTTTGATGAGGCTGCAGATAGTTGTATAAAGAGTATAAGTAGATGAGAAACACTTGAGTCTTTACCTGTGGCTCTGTTTGTGTAGGAATACGAGGTTCTGACTTCACTGCTGGTGCAGCGCTGGAGGAAACAAAGTCTCCAGCCAAGGACTTAAGAGCAGTGTCTGCAGAGGCCTGAGGGGCAGACAGAATGCAATCCTATGCTTAAAGTCTATAATACTCAACTGGAAATTAATACTAATGCTTTCCGTGATCTGTACCTGTGCAGTAGGAGCTGAGGAGCAGACGACAGGAGCCTGGACAGCAGGAGCGGCTGAAGAGCTGAAGTCTCCAGACAAAATATCCAGAGCATCATCAGTATTTATCTTGGGCTGCAGGAGAAGATGAAGAGAGAAAATAAGCCGTTATTTTAATTACTTAATGTACATATTCTTTATGGCTTTTTATCCATTAATAAATATCTAACTTTTGTTGCTTAGAAATAGATTTGCCCTGGGCTCACCTCAGGTTTGGGAGCAGGCAGTTTTTTGAGATCTTCCTCTTTAAATCTGTAATCTGGAGGAAGTGTATCCTCCCTCTCTCCTACACGCACACCCTTCTCCTTTTTGACTTTGCCCTCCTGAAAAAGGGGAATAAAGTGAATGACTGGCTGGTCCACACACTCTGTTTCTCCTAAATACAGATTTTTTTAAAAAGTATTTAAACAGGACAAGTGTTTAACAAAACAAAATATGTGCATGGATGATTCAGTTGTATTGGTGTACTATTACTGGAAAGTATAAATATGTCACTCATAATAAAACAACACTATGTTTTAGAGCACCACATACCGAGACAATATCCTCAGGTCTGAGTTTCGGAGACTCTGGCTTTGGTGCATCTGTTGGCAGTGTTTCACTGAGAGCACTGAGAGCATCCAGAGAGATGGAGTCACCCTGAGGAGTGAGAGAAGAGGAACTTCACAAGCCGGTTTTAGGCAAAGCATGTTATACAGCTCTGAATGGTAAATGAAAAGCTAAAGTCAAAAGAAATCAGAAGACTTTTGATTCGTCACAGTTACCTTCTCAATCTTGGGTTTTGTCTGTTGTGCGCTTACATCAACTTTGTTGGGTTTTTCCAGGGGACAGACTGTTTTCTGCAGAAACACAGAGATGGAAAAAAGGACTGAAAACAAAGACATGAATGTAGAGGGCACAATGACAGCCATGTTGGCAAAATAAAAACAAAATAATATTTATTTATTTGCTTGGCAGGGAAATCCACTATGGAAGGAAAAAAATAGTTTATGCAAAAACCCACATTCACACCAACAGCTTTACCTCTGGTGGCTTCTTTGATGGAGGAGGGACAGGTGCCTGAACTCCAGAAGCCTTAGTTGGAGCCACAAACTCTCCAGAGAGTACATCAAGAGCTGACAAATCCTCTACTTTTGCCTGAAAAGCAGAGATAAGAGTTTGAAACAAGTGGAATTTTATAGGAACTCCAAAAAAAGTTGCAGACTTTTCTTTTTAGAGATACATGCATTGTTTATGTGCAGGAACTAATAACTGATTCACAGCGTACCTGTGTAGGAGGAGCTGAGGAACAGACAAAGGGAGCCTGGACAGCAGGAGCTGATGAAGAACTGAAGTCTCCAGACAAAATGTCCAGTGCATCATCAGTGTCGATCTTGGGCTGCGGGAGGAGACAGAGTAAAGTTTGAATCAAGTTACTTAATGTTCAACAGTTGTAGATCTACGCATTTCATAAGCTTAACGTGCTGAAGTTTAACCCGTAAAGTAAATTTCTTTCATTCTCACCTCGGGTTTTGGAGGAGGCAGTTTTTTGGGGTCTTTCTCTTTAAACCTGTAATCTGGTGGAAGAGTGTCATCTCGCTCTCCTACACGTACACCCTTCTCCGCCTTCACTTTGCCCTCCTGTACAAAGAGAAAGAGAACAAAATTACCTGGTGAAAAAAACCCCAAAAGCTATCAAAAGCTGTGAATTTAATGCTAGGGTGTAGCTTGACTCTTACAGAGACAATGTCTTTAGGTTTGAGTTTGGGAGATTCAGGTTTTGGTGCATCTGCTGGTAATGTGTCGCCCAGAGCACTGAGAGCATCCAGCGACATGGAGCCACCCTGAAGAGAGAACATGATTTATCAAACTATTAAAAATAAAATGTCTGTCTAAAAAATATGAAGTGAAACAAGAATGGGAAGAAGGGCAAAAAAGAAGAAAAGCGACTCCACACATCTTATATCATACCTTGTCGGTCTCTGGTTTGGTGTCCTTCCCAGCAGCAGGTTTGTGTGCTTGTGCTTTCTTCTCAGCAGAAGGAGCCCCGGGCCCAGCCACAGGAGGAGCTGCAGCTGATTCCACTTTCTACACCAGACAACACAGATGACAGTAAAGAAAAAGCCCAACTCAAAATAAAAATTGCTATTTCACTCAGTATATAACTTATGCCATAATGTACACTGTTATTTGACAAATCTTTTAAAAAACGATTATAATAAGTTCTGCTGTACCTTGGCAGTAGCTGCTGAGAGTCCAGCCTCCACCTTGGCTTTCTTATCAGCAGGAGGAGCGGGAGATTTCTGCAACAACCACAAAACACAATTAAAACAGGATATTAGATTTTATACAGTGGTGTCACCGATCGAGCCAGAGCTTACCTGTACAGGAGCAGCCGAGGGGCAGACAACAGGAGCCTGGACAGCAGGAGCTGTTGAGGCAGTACTGAAGTCCCCAGACAAAATGTCCAGTGCATCATCAGTGTCGATCTTGGGCTGCAAGGGTCGGGTCGGGCAGATATGACGTAAAGAAAGAGAAGATATTTGACATTCTTCACGATTCCTGATATTATCCTCAGAAAATGTGATGTTATGTGCGTACAAAGAAAACAAGCCTATAAAATCTATAACTATTTAAATATCAGTATCAACACTGGCTTCAAAAATCCATCATCAATGGAGCTCATCGTTAAATGAATTCATTCTGGGCTCACCTCGGGTTTTGGAGGAGGCAGTTTTTTGAGGTCTTCCTCTTTGAACCTGTAATCTGGAGGAAGTGTGTCCTCCCTCTCTCCTACACGTACACCCTTCTCCTTCTTCGCTTTGCCCTCCTGTACAAAGGAAAAGAGGAGAAAGTGAGATATTGTCTAGCAGTGAATCTTATGTGTAACTGGAAATGAAAAGTAGGTAAATTGTCTCGAGTATATATTAGATTTGCTTTGAACTAAAGTGACTGCAGAGTTGCTGCTTAAGACAGTGCAGCTGTTTGTGCCTCTTACCGATACAATGTCCTCAGGTCTGACTTTGGGGGATTCAGGTTTTGGTGCATCTTTTGGTAGTGTGTCAGACAGAGCACCGAGAGCATCCACAGGCATGGAGCCACCCTGAAGAGAGAACATGGCGTTTACGACCAGCTAATGATACCCCTAATGACACCCATCTCCTGCATCTCACCTCACTGGTCTTGGTGCCTGCTTTGGTATCCAGTCCAGCCTTGACAGAGACATCGGGAGTGGTTTTATCCATCTTGGCTTTCTTATCAGCAGGAGCAGCCACAGGAGATCCTGCTTTCTACAGGAGCCAACAGACAAATCTTTTAGTTTTTACTGATCCATGCAGAATGACAATGTAACTTTAATCAGGTTTATTTTCAGTGTAGTGAAATGTTGGCTTAAACTTTAACAGCCATAAGAAATGTACTAATTAAAACATTTTAAGACAGAGCTAAGATCTGTAAGTAACCATTACAGTAAAAGTACCATGCTGGAAGAAGAGAGTCCAGCCTCCAGTGAGAAGTCATCTGAGACTTTCTCCATCTTAGCTTTTTTATCAGCTGGAGGAGCCGCCATAGGAGAAACTGCTGCAGGAGTTTCAGCTTTCTGCAACAAAAGAGACAGCAGGGACAAAACAGCATCAGCCTCTGCAGTCAGACGCTGCTGTAATGACACAGCAGAGACTTGAAAATGTTAAATGTTAATTTACCTTCACAGGAGGAGGTGCAAAGTTAGCAGGGCCAGCAGAAGAGGCACTTACAGTCTCAACATGCACCTTCTGCTATACATTTTATTCATGAAGAAAAAACAAACAAACAAACACAATGAGACTTGTTAGACCTTTAAGAAAAAAAAATGGTATTGATACACATTTGGAGCCAATACAGTCTACAGCACTGGTGCCATACTAGGAATGTGCAGCACAGACATTTAAATGGAAGTAGCAGCTAAGTGCTTCATGCTTAAAGACTGACCTCTTGCTTCTTGGGTCCAGGCTGACCAGTTGATGAGAAACCAGCTGAAAGGGCATCAAGGGCTGCGTCTGTGCTCAGTGGTTTCTGTAATGAAAAATACTGAGTGTTACACCAACCTTATTTTTAATAATAATTCACTCAGAAAGAATTACTCCAAAGTTCCACTAGAGGGCATGAGTGACCAAATCAAAAGGCAAAATAATGCAAGCCAGACTTGTACCAACAGTGAAGGAAAAGTACAGACACACCCTTTACATTCCACAGACGCCAAAAACTCACAAATACTCTCTCTAAAGAGACGCAGGTGACACATATCACGTTGACTCCACAAAAATATGACGAACACAAAATAAAACCATTAAACTCACACAGGAAGGAAGAGTAGAAAGACTTGGTGAGATACTGAACCAAAAAAAGCTTCTTCCATGTCAGGAGGCCAAAGTGGGAGTTGGCTATGATGCAAATGTGGGTGTGTTAGTAAGTGTGAGTAACTAGTAACACTCGTGCTGATAGCAAACTGTTTAACTGGTGTATCACTGTGCGCAATGTAAGTGTGCATGCGACAGGGCACACATATTTATGAGCGTTTGGGTTTGGTCGGACAGGAGCCAACAAGCTCAAACGGAGAAGGTGGTTTGTTAGGACAACACCCAACACATTCTCCACTCGAGTGGAATGGGTAGATTATACAGTGGAAACAGCACTTCCTGCATGTGTGAGTTATCTGGACTACAAAGAACTGATAGCAGGAGTTTCAAAAGCTTTACTTACAGGGACATCCACAGGTTTAGCATCTGCAGGAGCTGGACCCTAGAAAATATAAAGTAGTTTTACACTTGGTAAGAAAAATAAAATGGTGAAATCATTTAAGATCTGAAAAGGCACTTTATTCTAATTCTATGCAATAAACATGCCAGTTACCAGAGTTGTTACCTCTGGCAAGCAGATTGGTTTGGTTTGTCTGCTTCTTTTTTGTAGCGGAATCTTTTTTTTAATACATTGCTGATGGATTTGCATGAAAATGTTACCAAAAAAGAAACGGAGCTTGGTTTTTCTTTAAAGCGATTGCATTTTGGACGTAATCTGGATCATATCTAGGAGTTTTTGGCAAGATTTTATATTGCAAGGTCGAATTGGACATTTCCTGCCATAGCCTCAGAAATAGGAAAAAGCTAAGACATATCCTCTTCATTTTCACATGAAAATATCAAACTAATCTGGATCTAATATCCTTCCAGATCCAGGAGTCAGCCACTCTTGCTTCATACTAACAAGTTATCAGTCCTAAATCTTTAATTTGGTGTCAAAGTCATGCCTGTAAAGATCTGAGCAACTTTGTCTAAAGAGCATAGGCTAAAAGTGCCAGTTTCCTACCAACATAAAGTAGTCCCTATGAATTTGTTAGTGAAGCGCACAAAAACAAAATTAAAGAGTGAGGCTGGGTAGAAAGTTTAGAAAGCAGTGGAAAGTGGTGCACACTGACCGTATTTTTAAATCTGTAGTCTGGAGGCAGAGTGTCGTCCCTTTCTCCACACTTCTGACCTTTCTCAGAGGTGATGTCACGCTGTGACACATGCATTACACGGTTACACACTCAAGGCCCATGCAGCTTGCTGCTCACTTTCTAAAGCATACACACACACGCACTCAAACATATATGCTCGCACACTGTGGCTATGCTATACCTCTTTGACCTTTGGCCCGGTGAACACAGGCTCTGGACGAGCGAAACGATCAGTTGATGGTAGTATGTTGGCCAGCTCATCGATTGCATCCACCGGAGGTGCCTGCGCATGCAACACAGCTCAGCACACTAGAGCAAGCGACATGCTTTTCAAAGGAAACCAGCACTGCTACATTATGTCTTTACCTGTTTGGCTCCTTTAGCTGCCGTGGATGGAACCTCCGCCTGAACCTGCAACACAGATCCAGAATCAGGGCACAGACCTTAACGACACAATATATCCATTGTGCTATTAGAAGTAAGACATCATGAAATTATGAGCCATAAAAAAAAGAAATTCCAATTCTTTCTTAGTTAATTGCTTTAATGAAATTGCTTTTCTTCTTTAGAATTTCCAGAAAAAAAATGTTTGATGGGCGTGAAAAATTCCTGCTAGCCATGAAAACACCTCATCAGAACACTTCCTCATTCATTCATTAAACACAGAGACCAAGAGGATGAATTGAATTGAATGCAAAATCGTTACTGTGCAGAATATACAGAGGGCAGAATTGACAAACAGCCACCACCATGTTTGGTTTCAGGAACATCTACCTTTGTTTGCGCTGGTTTAGCTTCTTCCTTTTTGCCTTGCACAGACACATTTCCAGCCGCAGCTGTGCCTGCTGCAGCTGGCTTTGATGTTTTAGCAGGATCAACTTTAGGAACATCAGCTTTGACGGCTGTGGCAGCAGTGGTACTCTAAAATGCAACAATATTTGATTCTATTACAGGCCAAGTTCATGTCAAGAACAACTGCAGATCTGCTACACACATGCAAAACACCCAAAGAAACAAACGAAAGACAGGAAGTGACTTGAGGAAAAGAAAGCCTCCACCAACTTGATGATGTTCTTTCATCTAGAAGTGTTGTGCAATGAAACTGGGGTCAGAAAGGACATGAGTAAACTCTATGCCTCTCCTCTTCATTTCTTTTTTCTCAGCGACTCAGAGTGATGATGCATGCGGTGTTGCAAATGGACGGGCGTCGACTATGACGAAATGCAACAACGAGCAGAGGCATGCTGAGCAAAGAGCTGCAGTGCAAAGAATAAAAGTCCTTTGTTCTTCCAAAAAAATAAAAAAAATCCAAAAGAAAAGGAATTCCAAGGCATTCCAAGAAGCCCCTAAAGCTAATAAGGTATCTGGACAGTCTCAAGTAAGCACAACCACAAAAAAACCTGATAATACTGTAAGGAAGAAAAATAAGAGTGAAAGGCAAGCAGGCCTCGAAAGATACACCCCAAGAGAGTCATGGAGGCAGTGAAGACTCAGAGTGGCCTTAGTAGTCAGGCTTATACCTTAGCCGTGTCCTTAGGTGACTCTTTAGGAGCGCTCACAGGAGTGGCTGCTGCAGTGCCAGCAGTGGGAGGAATTGTAGGTGCGACTTTGGCTTGGGAGACAGGTGCAGTCTACAAACATGTAGCTAAATGATTACTCAAAAACACAAGGAAGCCGTAGATGTACTGACACCGTGTAGATTTTTAAAGTGTTAGTGAAAACAGGGCAGAACAAAATTTACACTGATCACTGGTCAGCTCAGTCACAGTTACCCAAAAGATTTCAAAATAATATGAGGTCTGAGACTGATGACCGGTGATCAGTATGGGTTTAGATGCTGGTGCTTTTTCATGCCTTAATTGCCTCGGTACTACCTCGTGACCTTTTGGGGATTTAGTTGCATTCATAAAATATACAAAAACCTCCCACACAGTTCAACATTTCTAATAAAATCATAATAAAAAAAAATAACATCATCATTTAAAACGATTGTTGAATTAAAGCAAAGAAAAAGCACCGGCTAGAGTTTTGGCCATGATGGCATTACCTTTAACACCTCTCTAGTAGCGCCACTCGCCTCTGCAGATGACATGTCAATAACAGTAGCACCGGCCAGCGTAGTGTTAGTCTACAATCAAGAAGCATGTGTTTAAAGAAGGTGAAAAGAGAGAGTTATTCATGAAGTTAGTGCCACAGTTTGTGAGGAGCATTCATCCCATGCGGGTCATATCAGATCTTTTAAGGTGGCACGGTGAGAGTCCAGCTTCTGATGCAAGATGAGTGAATGGCTGTGCCAGAAAGATGTCACAGACAGACAGGTAAGATGTTGCATAAAGGTGATGACTAAAGATGAAGCGCGTAAAGAGATGACTAGTGATGAGCACACACGAGGTGCTGAGACCAAAAGAAAGAAGATTCATGTCATATCACGCCAAAGCGCTCAAAGCCTCCACCACTTTTATTCAGACCCGCCAGAGCTTATCTACCTCTGGTTTGGCTTTAGGTGCCTCTTTCCCTGTTGTTGCAACATTAGCGCTTCCTCCTGTTGTTGTGGTAACCGCCCCTGCCTTTGTAGCCATTCCAGATCCTGATGATGCCGTCTGCAATGCATCAGGTGAGGAGATGTTGATCAACTTTAATTTTTTTTTTTTACAGCGCTTTGGATGTTAGAATTGCCCGTGTGCATGACTTTGCACACTTAGTTAACTTTTCATCAAGAGTATCACATAGACCGTGAAACCTACTGTAATATATCTTACCCTGACATCTTAAAATGACATCTTCTTGGTTACACTTGAGGGTGGGGAGCAATTAGATATGTTGGTGATTGCAACAATGCTCAGTTTCATAACGTAGCTCCACACATCAGTTGGTAATGTCACTGTGGATTCATGTTTTATACCTTTTATCGCTTAAAGGAAGGGATCACCAACTGATTTTAGCCAAAAGGACACATTTTCAGCAGAGATACTGATGCGAGTGCTAGCAAGCTAGCTAACAGCAGCATTTGTTTTCAAGTATTAACATTACATGCACTGTTGTATTGCTTGGCATTTAAATGTGTTAAATTTTCATACTCACTGTAGAACAATGTATTATTATGTGCAATCAGGGACTTAACAAGTTAAAAATGTTCACAAAATGCCATCGCTAGCATGACAATCCCAGTCAAATGTGATTGTCATTTCAGGTAATTGCACAACTTGCAAGTCATAAACTTTAATGAAATGCCACAACACATTGGCGAGAAAAGTAAGATTCCATATTTGTAAGGTTAATAGGTGAACATTATAGATTATTATGTGACAGGAAACTGGCTAATTCTGCAGCGACATTTTTTATAGCTCAGTACATTATCTTTCCCATTGCACATGGACACTGAAACATGAGCAGTTGTACTTTACTGTGGCAAAGCAAAAAGAAGGAAGCGGGGCAATGAGATACTTACAGCTGAAGGTTAATGACTGAGTAATATAAGCTCATTGTGTGAATAGGTCTAAAATAAAAGCATGTAATTCTCTTGCTTCCAAATATCCGACTAAACCTTATCTCTACAAGCCAGGGCACTAAACTATACACCTGCTGCTGAAGGATGTGTGGCTCTGTTCAAACATTATTTGTAAGTAAGTAAAAGAGAGAAATAACAGTCAAGGGAGTGTACTATTACTTTGAAAAAACTAGTCATTAAAAGTGTTTAATGAAGTACACTTTATATCAAATACAGTTGTGGTCAGAAGTTTACGTACACTCATCACAAGCACAAATATTGTGATAATTTCAGGTTTTTAAATGATTTCTTTGAACTTTTCTTCTTCCAGGGTGCAATGATTGTACAGCATATATCTTTAAAGACTTAAATAAAACAAGAATTGGGTAAACACTCATTTTGGATTTTCTCTAATCCACACAGAATTAAAAGTATACATAGTGGCTTAAATATATAGATTCATTTGTCTTTTAATCGGTGCGAAAGGTTCTACAAAGTCTTAACTTTACAAGGCCAAGGCCTTTTAACTTCTTGTTATTGATCATGATTGAGTATAATTGGTAGTTTCTCAAAAAAAGATTTGCTTGACAGCACTGAGTGAATGGATAAGTACTCAGAACAATGGGAAAGTCCAAGGAACACAGTGAAGATCTGAGGAGGATTGTAGATTTACACAAATTGAAAAACTGCAGTTTCCAAGATCATCAGTTCAAACAACTGTACATAAGCTGTTCAGATATGTCACCACTTTGTCATGTTGTTGAAGAAGACCCAAACTGTCACCTCCAGATGAAAGGAGTGGGGCAGGTTGTTAAGGAACAACCCATGAACCACCAGGCACAAGCCTGCCATCAACTGGAAACTGCTGAGACACCAGTGTTATTGTCCACAGTGAACTGAGATTTTTGCAGCTATCATGGACAAGCTACATGCCTTCCGGAGAAAAGTTTTATGGTCTGACGAGACAAAGATGAACTATTTGGCCACAAGAAGTATGTTTGGAGGAGGAACGGTGAGGCTTTCAAACCTAAAATACTATATCCGCTGTTGAGCATGGTTGAGGAAGCATCAGACTCCGGAGTGGTTATGCTGCCAGTGGTACTGGTACATTGAATAAAGTGAATTGAATAATGACTGAGAAGGATGACATTCTAATTCTTTAACTTCACCTCTAGTCAACAGCTAGAAGGTTGACACAATTGTTGGATACAACTGGGTTTTTCAACGCAACAATGATCCCAAACATAAATCAACACTGGTTTTGGAATGAGTAAGACAAGCTAACATTAAGCTTCTCAAATAGTCTCTCCAAAGCACCAACCTCATCCCAATTCTTCATTCTAAGTCAGTAAATACATATGCTGTACAATCATTCAACCCTGGAAACCATGTACCTACAAAATCATTGCTGATGTTTGCGAAATGTTTTCCACCAACAGAGTTCATATACACGCTAATATAGTTACGTTCTACTTAATTTATGAGTTTCTGACTGAAATACTGATGAAGTCTTTTAACATTTCCATTAGTCTTCCCTGAAAAATATTCCAGTCAGCAACGACAGCATTCAAACAGCGAGGTTTGACTGACCTTGTTTGCGAGCAGCTTTAATGGGTTAAACAGGGTATTACCTGCCTTGAGTTTAAACGGAAGGAAAAGGAAAATGTTCTTTTCTGTTTGTTACTAAGGGCACTGCTAAACCTATTCCCCCACTCCTGCTATTAACCAAAGAGCTGTGCTGGAACAGGAAAGAAAGTAACAATGCTATAAGAAGTTCAGAAAAGGCTGGGGGTTCAGGGGTCAAGTTGGCAGTCAACAAATGAGTTTCTTTTGAGAAACTGGGGGAGGAGGGGAAGAAGTAAAACAGCATTACAGGAGAACGTCTAATACCTCGAACTGTGGAGGCTTCCCAGTAGAGACCTGAGCTGCCGGTTTGGGTGTTGTCTGGCTGGACTGCGACTGCAGAGAGAAAGAGAGTGAAGTGAAATATGTGCAGGGAACACAAGAAACCACCCAGCAACATGTTGATTTCACAACAGCAATATTTTAGGAAAACAAAACATTCCATAAGACTTATTTCTGGATAAAGCCGAAATCTTAATCGTTACAGGTTCAGGTCAATATAGTCTCCTTTTGAAGTTGAAAACTACCATGGGGAGAAAGAAAGGAGAAATATGCAGTACTGTAAACTGCCCACAAACACACCCATCATAAGGCAGTGAGAGGTGTTTGATTCAAGTCCTACATTCCTGACTGTGGGGTGGGACTGTTGTTTGACAGCAGTGAACCAACGACACTGTATCACTGTCGTCTGTGGTCACCTTAGAAACTGACAACAGGAATGTAGGATTCACAAGTTAGTCTCCAGCCAAATGGCATCCAGTGCAAGCTGAACGCTAACATAGCTCACATTTTTCTGCTTAAGAAACCAGGAGAGATCGGCCTTTGACTCCCATGGCTGAAGACATGCAGCCGGTATTTACACACATGCATACTGAGTGGAAGTCGTATTTGTTCTGCACCGCACTTCTTCACATAGAAACAATCAGTCATACTGTATCACTGATGCTTTGATCTTTGTCTTAAATTTCCCATAACTGAGCTGTAATAAAACAATCTATACAAGCCGTGTTACGACGTATGGGATATTATTACTTTTTATCATGTGTACTAACCAAAGCAAAGTGACTTTCCAAGACTTATAGTTTCAGGAGCCATGCTTTATCTTTAGGTGCACTGCAGTAGTTTATCATTTAAAACTGTCATCTTTTTTTTACAGTACTGGAAATCCTTCTGCAAGGTGGAATGTCATAAAGAAGAAAAAGATCATTGTTATTTATACATCTGAGAGAAATATGAAGCCTTTTGAAGCAAATAATGTTTTGGATTTGTTTTTGTTTTTTTAAACTGCAAAAGTGTTCCAGAAGTACAGCCTTACACTATTACTCAGTTTCCCCCAGTAAAAACATGTGACCTTTATCTGGATAAGGATCGCACGTCAATGAAAAGGTGCAACTGCAGGCAGAATGCACTGGGATCGGAATGTGACCCGATCAGCCCAGTCACATTTGGAGATGGACTCTGTGAAGCCAATTCTCAGGGTCACCTAAATTGGACTCTTTGTGCTTACTCGCACAGGCTCCAGAAAAGCTACAGGTAATATATTAGCACGACTTCAAAACGTAGAGCCGAGACAGTAGCACTGCTCCCCTGGACTGTTTTTCCTGTTTGTGCAGTCATTAAATGTGTGGCTCATCAAGACGTTTTGAAACTACCTGCAACAAGCTTCACAATTTTGTGAAGATTGTGAATGCAAATACTCAGTAGATCCCTTGGTACTGCAAAAAACAGGAGTGCTTTTAGTCTACAATATGCAACCATGTAGAAAAATAAAGTTCCTTTTGTAGGCAACTATACGTGTTATGCATGTAGTCCAGTGTTTTGGAAGCATATACTGATCTCCAGGTGGAGCACAGTTTGCTGCAGAGCCCAGCCCAGCTCTTTTGAAGGTGTTGTGAATACAGAGCAGTGAGCCTCCACCCTGTTTAATACTGCTATTTGTTTCACATTCAGCTCCATGTATTGTATGCAGTTGTATCATTGTAGACTCAGACCCAGCCCAGCCTGTCGGTGAACATTACTGTTTTCTTCCATTTGTTCATACTAATAATAATAATTATGATAATAATAATATTAATCATAATAAAAGAATAAGAGAAGTGCACAGAAGTCCAAGTATCCATAACAGATACAATTCTGTGGGAAAAAAAACCCCAACTACATCTTCCAGTTATTATGCTACTTCTAATCACACGTAAACTTCTTAGCAAGTTAACCTGTCCAGCCAGCTATGCATCCTGTTTTACAGCTAGACAGGTAGGGTGGGGGTAAAACACATATATATGCTTGACAGTCAAGGTAAATAACATACAGAGACAGAGCACATAGTAAATTTTACCACTGTGAACCATCTGCATTTGGGGAACTCTGAGTTAGTAATGACTGCACCTCGGCATAATCAATGATTTCCTCACATGCTCAAATAGTCACTCGGGCTCAAAAAGTCATAATCCAGGTCGTGGTTAGCACGCACAAATCACATGCCTTACTGCCTTTCACACTTTTCAGATACGAACCAACAGTTATAAGAGTCAACTTAATATTATTTAGACCGAGAATAAAAAGGAAGTGGCACAGAGGAGGAAGTGAGGTCACAAGCAGTCAAGGGGAAGTTGTGTTGATCCCGTTGCCACTGTAAATACTGAACGTTGCCAAGTTACTTAAATAACCAAGAAATAAATGAGCTGTACTGCATGTGTCAGGCGCATTTTGCTAGATGAACTCGCATGTGAGACAAGAACTCCACTAGCTTGGATATTTTCATGACATAATTATGAAAGTAGCATTGGATATTTGAAGCCTTGTATTCTCATGGCAGTGATCTGTTCTAGAAGCAGAATTTCCACCGTCTATAGACCACAGGAGATCGCTGAAGGGTTTAATGAGTAAGAAAGTTTGTTTGAGACAGTACACACAAGAAGAAATATCTTTTGACAGCACGGTTTTCCATTCCTCGAGCAGACTTCCAAAAACTTCTAGAACTAATAGATACACACTAAAGCCATTCTAGTGGCGCTAGCTTTTATGTAGGTTTTTCCTGCCATTAATTTGCCTGCAGTGTTTGATTCAACACAGGAATAATTTAAAGAAACAGTGAAAAACACCTCTAATTCCATTTGATTAAAGATATTTAGGCAATCGCAGTATTGACTTCCCCCTTCTTATCTACAAAAATATATTCTGATGTGTCATCAGAGAAATCATACTGACCACATGAATGACTTCATTACTTGGTCAAAACTTTCTTTTGCAGAAGCGAACATTATGGCAAACCCTATAACAGATTTGTGAGTTAAAACAAAGACTAACACTGTACAGATCAGAACAAATGACATATTTCCATATAAATTAGTGTCATGTCCATGTGCTTTTGCATTTACCTCACGAGGGATTCTCTGTCGAAACTATTCTTCAAAACCACACACAAACAGGTGACTCATCACCACTGCAAAACTCCGACACCACTGACAGATGCCACTTGACAAAGATGGGCCAGAAAGCACGACCCGTTTTTAATAATTGTACAGTAGGCAAACAGAGCTCTTAGTTCATTTCCAATCCATTAACAGAAATAATACACTGAAAAAGTAAATAGTAAATAGTTCAGTTCATCAATATGTTCACAGTGACTCATACTGTCAATATCAGATGATCACAAAAATATTCATTAAAGAAATGTTCAAAGAGAAAAAAAGAGATATCCTCTTATAGGAAGCCAACACTGGAAGACGTGCTACAAAAAAAAAACGAAAGAAAAAACGAATTACTTACTTACGTACAAGAAAAATGAACAAAGATGATGAGGACTGAAAGCCGCACTACGGTTAGGAATCAGAAAAAAATCACCAACTTTAACTCAAATTAAAAGAGCATGAAACGTTTTGTGGATTAGGCCTACTCACTGACTTAAGTCTGTGTGATTTAGGTAAATTAAAAACAAATGTTCACGTGTAACCTCTGTGTTCACCTAAGTCCAACCCAAACTCTCAGGAAGTCTGTAGTGACTCCAGACTTCTGCATTCCTACATTCCTCATGACTCCTGTATGGCAGCTGCAGACGCACACTGCAAGTACACATACACTCATTAGGTACACTGCCCTAATTTTTCATGCCATTGACTCAAAGAGCTGTAGTTTCTCCTTTGAGATTTTGGTGCAGATTTGTCTTCTGTACATCCATGTTTCTCCTGTTCCATCATGATCAGTTAATCAGTCTGATGATCCGATCTTTGTGACATGGTACCTGCTTGAAGCAGCCATCAGAAGACAGGTACATTGTGGTCATAAAGGGATTGTCGTGGTGACCAATAATACTCAAGTAGACTGTGACATTTAAACGATGGTCGCTAAAGGACCAATAGTTTCTTGCTCTTAGCTGACAGGATTGGCAACCTGGTGCAGTCTTCTGCTGCTGTAGCTTCAAGGTTTGATATGTTGTGCATTCAGAGGTGCTCTTCTTCTTTCTATAAACGCGAAGCTGTTTGGCCATTCTCCTCTGAGCCTTGTATAAACAAGGCTATTTCATAATGGATATTTTCTCTTTTTCGGAACATTCTTTATAAACCCTAGAGATGTTAATGGGGAAATCCTAGTAGATGAGCAGTTTCTGTCTGGGACCAAGACCACACCATGCTCATTACTTAAATCACCTTTCTTGGCCCTTTTGATGCTTGGTTTAAACTTGTCTACATGCTTAAATGCACCGAGTTGCTGTCACATGATTAGCTGGTTAGACATTTGCGTTAACTAGCAGCTGAACAGGTCTACCCAACAAAGTGGCTGGTGAGTGTATACTACAGGCTGCTTTTAGCGCATTAATTACGTGTGATGCCATCCATACTTCATCCACAGCACCTCAAAAACCAAATATGATCTGCATTCTGGTGTTGTCAGCATGCATAATTTTTTTATGCACTTATTTTCTAATAGACACAATATTGTTTCAGAACCTCTTGACAAAGAGAACCCAATCTGTTCACTCACATTCGACAACGAGTGGGGAAAAGGACCACTTTCTTGGTTAACACAAACCACAACGCACCACAGAAAGAAAGGAAGTAGCAACCAGTCTTTCCACAGAGCAGACACATTTGGATCAAACATAGTGCACACAGTTGTTTTCTACAGACCAGGTGTTCCATAAATGTCATGAGCTGTGCTTGACGTGGTTTATAGCAGTTGCTGAGTGTTCCAGATGTGACCCAGTATTTGGTAGACTTGTGACTCAGTTGTAGCTGCCTTATGCTGCCATGAGGTCAGGCAGTGTCAAATGTGGCCCAAACATGATTGCAGATGTGGGCCACATTTTTTTCTGGGTTATAGTTTCAGAATCATTTGTTGGGAGGAATTTATTCATTTTACCAAACAACCTGAAGAGGCCAAACATCCACTCTTAGGAAATCTCTGCCTTCTTAATAAAGTATTTATTGTATTGATCTGAGTATATATTGGACTGTGTGAAAGTGAAGTGAAGTTGATGGAGGTGAGTTATAAGCTGTATACGTGGAGCATACTGCACAGCAAAACTTAAAAGGTCCAAATGACAGACAGTAAAAGAAGAGGGGGAGAGGCGTGTCATAAAAATGATGCAGGGTTCCAAATTTAGTCGAAGCATGGAAAAGAATCAATAGTTAGCATGGATCTGTTTTGTAAAGGACATATTAACTTTGCCAGACACATACAGCACATACAGTAAACTGGGATTCAGTGCAGTTGTAGACTGAAACACAACAGTGCATATAAAGATCGTGATATGTGGGCACTTGTTGTTGGATCGTTTTCCATGTAAGACACGTGACATATGCAAACACTGACATGCTGTGCATGTCCATAGATAGAGCCACAGGGTAAGCAGTGAGAACACTGCCTGACGTTGTTGATAACGGGACACCAGTAACATCATGGTCACTCTGAGAGAGCTAGACGCAGTGCTGGGTATAGTTTAAGTGACTGTGTCCAAAATAGACGCAGGACTTCAGATCTTCACCGTTTCTGTCACATGACTTGGCGCAGCAGTGACAGTGTGGCAAGGGTGGCGCACTGCCATTTGAAACCAACAGGTTTTGGTAGTCATTCACTTTCGCACAACAGGAAACTGCCTGTCAGCTTGAGGTTTATTGCTCGGGCCTTTGTCTGCTGCCAGGTATGAATGACAGAAACACACACGGGCATGAAATGTCAAGACCGCACTCCATATTGTGCATTTGTCACTGGTCAAGGAACAATGCAGTACATATTTCCAGGCCCTACCAAAAACAGGGACTGAACCAGTAGCTTTGCCCTCTTGTGAAAACTGATGACTAATGCTGGCCCCACCCAACAGACCACAGACACGCACATGTGAAAATGGCTGGAAACGACTCCTCAGCTTTCTGTTTTAAAATAGCACTGGCAACTTGTGGAAAAAGGTCAGTAGTGATAAGTGGCTCACCTCTGACCAGTGGTGGAAATGACGAAAGCTGCAGTAAGCTGTGTAACAAGGAAAGAAAGTGGCACAACAGTGTGAAAGTTAAGCGTTTCAGTTTTAGCACACAGCTGCAGCAGGAGGAGCATTATTGCTGGAGGGGAGATTTCAAGAGAGCTGGGCGAAATCAGGAGTAATGGCGTAGACAAAACTTACTTTAACAGGCAACTGGCTTTGATGAAGTGTTAATGCATTTAACAGTCACATCAGGCAAGAATAGGAAACAGGACAACCATGGGCAAAATTACAGCTGCAGCCTATCAAACTGATTCCTAATGATACAAGACAAACGAACCTAGCACTGTGCTTCACAGTGTTTGCACTCCATTTTCCCATCAGGAGCATTGTATCACATGTTTACAGTGAGAAACACCAGCATGGAGAGTACAAAAATATTATTTAAAGCCATAAAGAGCCAGGTGTCAACCTCAAACGCCACATCCATGGAAAGTAATTAAACATTTGATTGTTGATTGTTCACGTTTACTTGGAACAAAGTTTTTGTTACACTGGCAACAACTGCTCTCAAGGTCCATTTGAGAGAGACTAACACAATAAGCTTTAGTCCTTTGCCAACTTTCCATAATTTGACGCTTAAAGGGAAGCGCGCTGATCTACTGCAACATGGAGGATCACGTGAGCGATAAACTGTCAAATGCTGATCTGAACAAACGTTCTGCCACACGCCAGCCACCAAAATGATCTGACAGGTATCAAACAGGAAGCTTCTCCACGCAAGCATTTACAAAAGAGTAAGCATAAAGGGAAATACCATCCAGATACATACCATAGGTCAGACTGTGAGTGTGTATCCTCTTTATATGTTGCTGTGAATACTACCAAGAGGCTCTCTTCAGGCTGCTTAACCTAAGACCCCTGCTTTAGAAACACTTTAGTCCGTACTTTATGTCATGCACACGCACACATGTAAACACATACACACACACACCCAGCAGTGAAAAACTTGCTGCTCCGCCCTCTTTGAATCAGCACAACAAGACCCTGCTGCATCAGGCTCCACCCCTTCATCCAACAGGGCAGAGCAGGCTCGGTCGGATTGGGCAGTTGAACAACATGAAGTCCCACCCACTGCTCGATGCATGCCAGGAAAGCTGAACAAGCTTTGGGTCGGGCTGGGCTCGGTGAAGACGCATGATGCAGCTCAGCACGTGATAGCCTGCATCAAGCCGGAAGAGGTGAAGAAGAGAAAAAGAGTTGAGGGGTGACGAAGGAAAGTAGATTTTCTGCAGCAGTGCTGTTTGGCAGGAGGCTGGGTGTGTCGGGTAGACTCACAACTTTGGAATCTAGAATACAGAGCTACTCGAACAACAAAGGCAGAAAAGAGGAGAGGGAGGGAGGAGGATCCATCATATGCAGCTCAAACCACACCCTAAGGCAGGCAGAGAAGAAAATTAAAAAGGGGGAAAAAGACAAAGTTTAAAGGGCGAAGGCAGGAAGGCGAATGTTCAGACATGTTTGTTTCCTTCACAGGTCGTCAAAAAAAGGCCCTGGACAAAGGAACAGACAGGAAATGACAGCCAGAGGTTACACAGGAATTTCGGGAAAAATTAAAAAAACGACAGAGAGGCAGTGTAACGCTTCCCCTTTCTTTAAACAGCAACTTTCAGCAGCGGCAGCGTTGATTAGCTGATAGGTCAATAAGTTCTTAACTTAATCCTCATTATGTTAACTTCGAGCACGCCACACCACGAAACACGTCAAACGAGTTAAGAGGCGAGTGCTTTGGAGAGCAGTGCCTCCTCGTGTCAAAAAACACTCACAGCACGTAGATGAAACTTAAAAAGGAGCCTTGTGTTCATGTGTGTCATCCTAAACCGTTGTGCATGCCTGCTCTGTTGGCTTGCAGACTGTTGTTTGGACACAGGGTCGGCCTGTATGCGTGTCATGTTTGTTCAGTCTCAGTACTTTAACGCTTAAAGTTAAAATGGGGAGCTCAAACAACTATAAATACTTTGCATTTAGACTTGGCATCAAATTTAATGTTATTATAGAGGTGCACTTTATGATTTGTGTGGCCAAAAAAAGAATTATAGGAAATATTCTTATTCTATGTGGAAGTCGCTTTGACATAAGCATTAACAGACTTGGTTAAATATCAGCCAAAGCCAGATGACAATCAAGTACCAGGATTTTCAGCTCGAATGAAGATAAACAGCACCGAGAGTAAGCATGGTCATGACATTTTGCTGTATTCTTCAAGAGCTATGGTTTGGCTTTTATCGGATTGGCTTCAACCATGTTTCTTTAAAAATATCTTTATAAGAACAAACAGACAGACTCCTGATTTCCTTAATGTGTTGCACATCTCCTGCCCTGGCATGTCCCTGGCAGAAATTCTTGTGTCTGTCCCAGGACGCTTTAAAATAAATCACTTAACAGCTTTTCGCCTGACTGACTCCAAAAACACACCAGAGCCTGCCCCCTTTTCTGAAAGATAACATGCTCACGTTGAATCCAAATGCCTTAGTTTGTAACCCCTGGTAACAGCTATCTTTATTGACAACATTAGACCCACCCTTTCATAGAGATCAGCCAATAGAAATGGTAAACCTAGAAGCCGGCGGTTTCTAGTATGAAAGGTGGGCTCTGTTTCTAGGAGTTTACAGGCAAACTTGGTGGGAGGCTGCATGGTATCACATGTCTTAAACTAAGACTTTAAGCAAAGACTAATGTGGGATATTTACATTGGAAAAAGAGTTTGCAGTCAAATCAATTGGAACTCTACAGAGAGATTAGACCAGTAGAAACGTGTTTTGCCAGAAAGTTCTAGAGGTTATGAAAGAGCGTGTGAATCAGGTCTGATTAGGAGCAGGAGCTGCCATACACAATCTGTGCACTCAGTGTGAACCAGATACAAGGAACCACTTAAAAAGTGCAAATGGAAAACCAGTGAGTGTTGTGCTGACTGTGCACAAACAGCAAGAAAAAAATGTAGAGGAGTGGCCCGAGGAACTCGACAAATCCTAATCGTATATTTTTTAAATAAACACAGTGAAGTCAAAACAAAAGGATGCATTTGCTTTAGTAGTGATTAACCTAACCAAACACAACAGCTCTGCATCCTCTTTTAGCTCATTGTTTTGGTTTACTGTTAGGCAGCAGTGTTTTCAGGAGCAACAGCCTGCAAGTTTGACCAAGGTAAATCTGAGAAACGCACTTTGCTTCCAGCCAGAAGAATGACAAGTGGTCGATGCTAGCAACCAGTGGTTGCTGCTTGTATAGCACACTTCCACTCTGAGCACTCAAATCATTTTTAATACAAGCCTCAGACCACAGCACCTTGTGTAACATTTACACACACTCGTGGATGGATAACTTGGGGTTTAGTGTCTTGCCCAAGGATACTTCAACATGCAGACTAGAGTAGCATCTATTGGCCTTCCAATTGTAAAGCGAGCCACACTCACGCCAAAACATTTCAATCACAGAGACATCAAAAGGGACAGTTTAAAAAAAGTGAAGCAAAAAAGCTTCAGAGAAAACATTACATCTGCTCAAAGTTGCTTTATTTCTAGGAAAAGTAGAGAAATATTTGTAATAATCCTTTTTAAAAATAATATGTCAGCTTGTTGTGCCTGCCATGACTGCCAACAAACCACAGATTATTAGGGACAGGAAGTATGCTAAATCAAGTGTCCAGATTGAGGCTATTTTAGCGAGCTCAGCTTCAATTTCAGACTTGTATCATCTTCAGCACGGGTTCGTTTGCTTCAGCTAATATTACCTCTGCATTAGCTTATTAGGTTCTACCATGAATTTAAACTTGTGTGTTAACCATGCAATGATGCCATACTATAGCAATTTTCAGCCAAACACAAATAGAAATATCATCACCACAAAAACTACTAAACTATAAATGTCTCTTGCTTAGCTGCATTTCCACATTATGTCATCCATCTATTCATCCATCCAGTTCAGGGTCATGGAGGGCTAGAGCCTATCCAGAGGAAACAGCTGGACTGTCAGCTACATGACAGAATAAGAACAAGAACTACAATAACATGATTTAGTTGGGACTTGTCAGCAATTACCAATAATCATATGCCTGCTAACGTGTTATCTACTGACTTCAGTTTACCTCTTCTGTGTGTTTATGAGGAGTGATACTGAGAATCTCAATCATTGCATCACATTACAGTTTCCAGCAAGTGTGAGTCTGCTGCGTCCTCATTACTTATCCATACTTGTCGGGACAAATGTCATCTGGCTCCAAGCACAGGCTGTTGCTCGAGTATTGCAGTAAACAGACAGGAGGACGGGTATACCAAAATGGACATAACAAAATTCAGCGAGCAACATTTAGATGAGGTGTCAGGCCAAACTGAGAGCACAGTGTCAAATCTGAAGGCACGAGCTTTGAGGAGTGATGGAAAGTAGCACCGTATCTACCAACGGGATAAACAACAACACCTTCAACAGGAAACAGAAGGCTAATATTTAGATGAGCAGGATATGTGTCAGCAAAGTGTCTGTGCATATATGGTCGCATACACAGTGTGTTCCTCCGCTCCAGTGCAAACTGGGTTTTAGTACCGTGGTCTGATTATCTCCTGCATTCAGCATTTTTAAAATGATCTTTTTGCGGTGTGGCTTCAGAAGGCAGTCAGAGGGGGTTATGACATATGAACTGAAGCAATCGGGCACTGTGTGTCATGATGTCATGGCTCTTAGTAACCACCTTAGTTGGACTGTTGTGATTTACTGAATATCAAAACATGAAAGATGGAAATTTGAGTGTCAGTATTTCCTAACAGTGGGGGCAGTTAGGTGCATGCTTGACATCAGACTGTGATTTAATAAAGTTAGTCAGTCGTGTCTCACTGTCTTACTGATTGCTCAATACTTTGTATTCTAGTTGCACACTGTGCTATAGTCCTTCATAACTGAACCGTACAGTGTAACTCATTGTTCAAATGCCCAACTGTAAAACCGAGGGAATCGTTTCACATGACCACATCGATCTCAAAGATGAAAAATACATACAGAGTCTGAGATGTCTCAACAGGATAAAAGTCAACAACCTGGAATAACAAATACTGCTTAAGCCAAGCTAATATGAATAATACAACAGTAACACGGGTAATGTCAGGCAACAGGAAACAGCATGATATTGTATTTAAAGGTGCCTTATGTTGATCAGGCACTAGTAGCCACATGCATGATGCATTACACAGCATTTCTACCAGCAGTGTTAGATTTTCCAACTAATAATATGCCTCAGAGGAAGAGTTCCCAGATCTTTTTTTTTTTTTTTTAAATGGGCATTTTTACATGTTGAATTTAAACTAGTTTAAAAAATAAGGAACGTTTATGATGATAACATAATACTTGTTTGCAGATCAAACTTTTTTTTGACAAAGCAGATACAAGCTTGACAAATGCCAGTCCAGAAATCTCTTTTTAGCTCTGTTTTTCATTTCCACCCCTATTGTCTCTTTATTTTTGTCCATCTACTGTGAGCAGGTATGGAGCAGGTATTTATAGCATGTTCGGTTGCACGTTGCAGCCAAGGACAACAAGACAAAGCTCTGTGAACAGTACAGCAATGAGCCGAGTGCTAAACAATGGGCTGAAACTGGCTTTTAAGATCTGTGAAGCCATCAGTTTCTGTTTAGTTCAGTTTAAAGATATGAGTTCACGCTGTAGTTCCTTAGAAATCAATTGTAAAGCCCTCTAATGTATCACACAATGTAAAAACAGGTATGTCATGACTAATTTGCACAGTATCCCCTCAGTTCTTAATAGATATGCCTATCTGACACCGAGGAAATGAGCCTGTGCAGGCAAGATATATTTTCCCAGTGGCCATTTCCTGTTAAGTTTCATGATAATGCTGCTAGACACCAAGGGAGGTTGATCTCTGCAGCCCAGAGCTGGGAAAATTTAGCTGCACAACAACACACAACAAAAATGGTCTGACCAGAAGTCCAAAGGCTATCTGTGTGCAGTCAGCCTCCTGGGACACATTTATTCTTTGACCTTTAACACAAAATGACTCAGAGCAAACTAACGCAGCCCTGATAACACAGCACTGACATGAGGAGAGCCAATGCTGAACTGTCACACATCAATGTGCAGTCACATTCTCTGCCAGATGAGTGAAAATTTAACAAATGGCTGCAGCATATGACCTGCATTGCATTCAACTTTAACTTGTCCAAATAAAAAACAGAGCACTTAAGCTCATTCCAGCTAAACACACCCTTTCAGACAGCTCCATCTGCAGCTGCGGATTATCACAGGAGAATGCTATTTGGGGTGGGAGCCTTTACAAAGAAAAAACTGGGATATCCTTTAAAACAACTATTATCACTTTTAGGAGTCTATCAGTTTCCCATGTAGTTTGATGATTTAAGCACCTCATAACAAATACTGGTGCAGCCTCGGTTTAATATCCCACTACAGAAAGCACACTGAATTCACAGAGGCTGACCGGGAGCCTCAGACATTCCAGCAGAGAGAGAGAGTGGACGGATCTGGACTGGCTCCAAGACAATTTTCCTCCTCGTGTGAGTTTCCCTTATAAGTCCTTCGTTAAACACACAGTACACAAAAGACTAGGACAGCTAACAAAACACTAACAGCAGATATGCTTTTATATCTATGGAGAGGGGGGGGGTCACATAAACAAAACAAAACACACGTGGATACTTTTGTTACTCAGCACATACCATTACACAAGCCATTACCATTACACAGACACACTTTTACTACACACCTGCTCCTCCACTGCCACATCCTGCAGGGCCAGGGTGTCCCGTGGGCCTCGGATCCAGCTCAGTATCTGACCCATGTTGGCTGAACGTGTCTCCGAGTGTGCGTTTGTGTGAGTGTGTGTGCGTGTGTGTCAGTCTGTGCCTTGTCTGTCGGCATGCAGCATGTTTCCCTGCAGCAAGAGGGGAATGGACCCAGACAGAAAAAAAGGGGAGGGCAGAAGGACTAAACTGGGCGTAGTCAGGGAGAAGAGGATCTGATGTGGAAGTCACAACCGGGAGGGGCGTAACTCTCCGGGCTATAACGGGAAGTGAGCTGACCATGGGCTGACACCCACTTAAAGGGGGGCAGCATGTGAGCTTCTGCTCGGGGAAACAGATCCAGCTTTAATGCACACGGGGGCACACATGCATGAAGATATGCACGCATGGGCAGGTGTGTGAAAGAATTTCCTCAGCATACCTAAAACAGAACTGGTTTTATTTGGGACAATGTTCAAGTTACTTATTAGCAAGAACACACCTAGATATACGATAGTGCACGAGCCTTGAGCACACATGGGCGCATACATCTATCCACACTGCACTAAAGCAGAGCTTATATAACAGCACTGGTTGCCAGTTACAAATAAAAATAAAGCAAGAGGCCAACTTTTATATTCTGTCTGTGTCAGCTATTTTCCATGAGAGAAGAGGCCGAGCTGAAATGTTCAATTCTATTCTGTATTGCAGTAATAAAACCTGCGAAGGATAATAGCAGGAAGAGATATTGATTGGATGCTGGCTAATCTCAGCATCTAGTTGAGCCAAAGAAAACCAGTCTAATGGCAACAGAGGAGATTTCATCATGTTTCTCTGCACAACGGCCTGAGCAACAAACAAAGTGTGTTAAAACAGGAATGTAGGGAGTGTCTCTGTGAACACATGACTGAAGTGTAAAACACGGGTGTTGGCCTTCTGAAACTTCACCAGTGTGGTCCCTTTCTTTTTTCAGCTTTATTTATAAGAATGATCTGAGAAGAACTGTGGAAAGCACGAAAAAGTAAAGTGAGAAACATCGGAAGGCAATTAAGTTGCAAAGGTGATGAAAACCAATGAAAGTGCAATCCCATCCATATCTATGAGGTTGTACCTCACATGTAAAGTGTGAGTTTATCTGTCTCTCTGGGTAGTTCTTGGGTGGAGTGTGCAAACAGTGCAGCCTCTGAGTGAATCACTGTGATGGAATCAGTCTGACAGACAAGCCTTTCACTTTTTGAGCGTTTTAACGGCACACCTCGGCAAAATATGACAATCACGCAACCTACCACTAATCACTTTAAATCAGACAGATAGAAACTGACACTCCTATTTGATCTGCAAGAAGCTACAAGTGGTGAATCGGCCCTTTACACACTTGGAGGATAATCCGCTTGTTTTCAGCAATGCAATGTGATACTGATGATAACACTCCCGGCTGAGAAACCCCATCACCGACTTTGTTTTTTAAGAAGGACATAACCCTGTAAACGCATACCATCTGACACGATTAAAACAGATTAAATCAACAAATATTATGAACTAGAAACCATCTGTGCCTGTGAATATTTGTATTATTGTACCTAATATATTATTGGTAAAGTACTCAGTGCTCAGGGAGATATGAGGTGTCTCCAGGATCATATTGTGCAATGATGGTGCATGCACAGAGACACACAGGCTGTTCATAACTCACTGTACACTCCCTCTGAGACTAACATATCTCTTTCAAAGTGTCAACTGATCAAGCCTGTAAAACTAGCTCATCAACCATGTGAACCAAGCAATCCATTCTCGTAACCTCACAAAAACCGGTATGAACCTGCAGCAGTTGTGTGGCATGTGGTAGTTTGTCTTTTTTTTTTTTTTTTAAGTTTTTTTTCCCTA
>VUQG01006693.1:15622-45845 GCA_015106755.1 Etia nguti | reverse complement strand
CCCACCCCTTTAGTTCTCCCCCGTCTGAGGCCCCCAGGGTTTAGGAAATGGAGCATTATTTTCCTGTTTCGACGTCACAAGCCAACCCCTCTGCAGCTGTTGCATGCTTTACAACTCTGTGTTTACAGGCGCTCCAGCTAAAGGTCCCCCTGTGCTATCACCGAAACTCTCACATTTCATAAATCTGCTGTTGTATTGATGGATTCATTCAATTTGGATTCATGGATTTTTAAAAAAAACAATTCTTGCAATGTTGAGCCGTCACTTTCTCCCCTCTAATGACTCCTTGTTGGGATGCAAACCATGTGTGGGAACAGGTAAAATGAGCTTCCAGATGGCTGTGTTCTTCCAAAAGCCATAATTCACCTCACTGCCTGTAGACTCATTTAATCATCACAAAAACAAAAAGATTAGACGCCCGGGATTAAAACGTGTGGAAGAGAACAGGCTCGCCGCACTTATTTAAAGCCCTCATTTGATCGCCTTTGAATTACACACAATAAAACCCTGCTTAGAACAAAATTATTTTAGTTCCAGTTTGTCGGGGTTCCCCTGCAGAAAATCTGCATTTTTCTATGCCTGGAATTAAAACATTTTTTTTTCTCCTCTCTTTCTAAATCCGCTCACACATTTGTTTTCCGTCCCACCCACTTCCCTTTATCTTTTCTATACCCACCTCCCCGTCAACTCCCTTCCCCCCTCCTCGTCCTCTTCCTCTTCACCTCAGCACTTAGAGGCTTAAGGGAGGGATGTACCACACGAGCCACTCCCTTCTTACAGCCACCCCTTCCCACAGTGTGGAATGGTACAATCCTGCTTTGCATAAGTTTCCTCTGAGTGGGTCTGTGTGTGTGTGAAGGCCAGTACTGAAAGAATTATTAGTCCCTTTTGAACGGTTTGGATGTATGTCTAGAGAGAAAGCTAGCGTGCCGCTGTACTATACCTTTATCACTTAAATTGTTAAAGCTATAATGTATTGCGCCTACCCTGTCCCTGGAATGGGCAGTAACTCTTTAATGTATTACTACAACGGGAAATCGGTGAGTAGTCTCTCTGGGAATGTGTATGTGCGTGTGTGTCTGAGACGGAGGGGAGCTGTACAAAGTGTGCGTCCCTGTGTGTGTATGTATGCGAGTGTATCCCTTTGACTGTCAGTCTGATTTTATCTGAAGTTTTTGCACTTGATTGGTTTGAACTTTTAAAGCACTTTGTTCGTCTCCTTGCATGCGAGTGCATGCGTCCGATGCTCCTCTGCCTCATTTTCCACTGCATCAGTTAAAGCTGTCACACAGTGCAATTAAAACAAGTGACTCAAACCTGCTTTGTACCACGTACAAGTAAATATTCCAGGTTAGACATATTTTTAAAAAGGAGGTTTTGCCCTGTTTTTCAAAGCATTTTCCTCTCATGCAGAGAATGAAGCAGAGCAGCAGAAAGTTTTTTGCAGTCTTGAATTATTTTTACTGGCTGCTTGCTTCAACTCCGAGACTGGGTTGAAATAATAACAAGTGGGAGTCTGGGAATGATTAAGGGAAAGAGGCTGCCTGTTGAGGTTAGACTTTCCTGTTTGCAGATTGAGCTCCAAGCACCAGTGTTGCTGTTATTCCATCTGTTTTTAATCACTTTGGCATTCTTGACGCCACAGGGAGCCTAATGTGATTTCTGAACTTTTCTGTAATGACCTCTTTGATTTTTGTTACTCTGAAAAGCTTTTCTCTCTGACTGCTTTTGTGTCAATACATGCGTTGATTAAAGTGTGCTGCCCTCGGAACTTTTGAGTTTCCATAGTTTTTGTGTTTGTGTGTGTGTGTGTGAACTTGTAGGTGTAAAGACGAGCTCTGCTTGAGGTTTTTTACTGTAAAAATCCAGTGGACTGATGAGTCTGATCAAGGGCAGCCTAACAATGGCTGAAGTAGCTCTGCAGTGCATTTCAGTAATCCTTAAGTAATGATCCTGTCATAAGCAAATTACGCAGGCAGATTTCCACCTGTCACTGCACGTGTTGTTTTTGCTGTTAGATAAAAAGGGCATTTGAAAGAGAAATGAAGAGGTTAGCTTTTTTATGGCATTGTATTGAAAAGGTCATCTTACTCATGCTTGTGTTTCAGCTTTCCTCATAACCCATTACGGCATTTCCCTTTTTGTTCTCGCTGCACAAAAGATGACTTTGATCTTTTTCATATTAAGTATTAACAGGCTTGTGTTACATTTGGTGATGGGGAGAAAATTGATAGCATGTGGACGGAACGGGCAAACTTTTATGATCAAAAGCACTTGTTAAATAACCACCAACAACTTTTTTCTTTCTTTTTTTCCTGTTTTGCTTGCAAGGAAAAGAAGGATGGTGCTCATTCTTTGCACCAACTTCATCCACATTAATTTGTTATAATGCAGAGTTGCATAGCAGGCTCACCATCTGGAGCACTGGGAGAATTCACAGTGGGCCATTGGCTTGTGAGTTGGTGGCACGGTACCAATACAGATGGAGCAGCTCACTGAGCTTTCTTCCGTTGCCTATTAGTGAAAAAGAAAAAATTGAAGTGAAAGCCCTGCAGCGATTTTTTTAGACCTCTTTTTGTTGTTGTTGTTGTTGGGGTGGTGGTTGTTGTTTTGCTTCACAGAAAGCCGTCCTCCACAAGTGGAAGGACATAAAATTAGACCAGAAAATAGCAAAAACGCTAATGTCGCAACATGTTTTCTTTAAAGTGCCACATGCCTGTTGTTGTTGTTGTTGTTGTTTTTGTGGTGCAACAGGTTGGATCCCGGTTTCTGGAAGCCTACATGGCACATGTGTTTGCTGCACTGCAGTATGCATGCTTGACTAAATATCCAGGAAAAAGTTAGAGTATATGCATAAATGGTACGGCATACTGTGATTAGTCAGCAAAGTTGTGTTGATGCCAAAACCAAATTTTTGTGACATTGCCGACTGAAGGTATTTTTGTGCTTCTTGACGGTGCATTTGGATGTAAGATTTAGCTGTTTAGCAGTTTATATGTTTTTATTAGATATGATATAATAGAATAAACATTATTATTCTCTTCAGATCTATCCATCTCGTTCAGTTCAATGCTTTCTTCTAGTCAAGAATTCAATTCTTTGAGGGCATTTAATGTTTATATTTCACTTAAATCTGAATTCACTGAACACTGAAATTTTTATTCCTTCACATGCTCATGTAAGGGTTTGGCTTCCACTGCTAACTCTTACAACATCAAAACATCGTGCCACTAAAAGTTGGTCTTTGTGTTGGCTCAGTGTCACAGTTTTATGCATAAAAATACTGAAGCTTTTATTTTCCAAAAAAACATTGGCAGATATCGCACACAAATGTCGAACAACGCCCCTCTAAGAGAGCAGACTGAGCTCAGCTTTAGTTTGAAGAGGCATCGATTCTTTCTAAGCCCTGTAAGTGTTTAAGATTTGGCCTTGAAACAAAATGCCCCAGAGAGTTGGTTTGATTCCAAGTAAAGACATACCATATAAAACAGGACAAGCCATTAAGAGTGTGTTTGAACTCTTCTCTTTGAGGTTTTTGGCAATTAGGTGGACTGATTTTTTCCTTACTTTTATTTATTTTTACACTTCCCTTCCCTTCCTGTTATTCTGTGACGTCCTTTGTGGTCGTCGACAGATTTTCTTTCAGCCTTTGATATTTTGATCGGTAAGGCGTGAACTTCAAACACAGGTACCGCAAGGCTCGGAGGCACGTGGGAAGGTGTGGAGGATATATTCACCAAAATCAAGATTCATAGATTATCATTAACTAAAAGTCATTGTTTGCTTTCATTATTTATGATTCATATTATTATAATTGGTTGTAAATAATAAAGGTGCCGCTGTAAGATGTATTTTTTTGTTTTGATTTATTTAAGAAATAACGGCTGGTGCTCAAATAGCCGGTATAGGTGTGTGCTGGTGTGCTGATCCGGTTGAGTGACGGCTTTTAATTAATGGCCTTGTAAAAGGAAACCCAGGCGGGCCCTCTCCTCCATAGGCCTGGCGGAATGAGGCACCCGGTGTTTGGGATGGTTTATTAATGCTTTGACTGGTTAGCCCAGGGTAAAAAGGACAATTAACATTATCCGCTGCCATATGCTGCCCATTGAGTGTCTGACAGAGGCGAAAGACAAAGCCTGGGTTCCCGTGTGAGGCTAACCTGAGATCTCTCTGGAACTTACTATCAACCCTGGTCACATGTGTAAGCCAGAAGACCCATGAGGGTTGCACCCCTCCCAGAGCACTTTAATTACACACCCAGACAACAGCGTGCAGGAGACCTGCTCACTCAGCAGAGTCTCGCTTAAGCTGCATTTTGATATGATGTTCACGTGTATGTGCGAGCGTTTCAGCGCAAACACTTTGTTTGCCGTGAATGTTTTCCATCACCACCCCGTCATAAAAGAACTTAAGTAAGTAAACAACCTTTGTGGTCGTCATCACATCCACGTGCATTAGGAACCAATTTAGAGGAGTGAGCTGTCAACATCTGAGTGTGAAATGAGGCCATTAAACGGCAGGTTTATCTCTCTGAGTGGGGACACAAGCTGGAAATGTGCAGGTGGAATCGAGCTGGCAGGTCTGGCTCTGATTAGTGTTACACGACAGTGGGGTCATCCAGTCCTGTCTGTGGGAGAGAGAATTCGTCCAAAACTTTTTCTCCCGGTTTCCCTCCTTCATGCTCTGCCTCGCTCCCTCGACCTCCATCTGGAGTGGATGAAGTCAGAGACCACATCACTGGTGTTTGGACTCCAGTCTTTTTGATCTTACCGCCCAGATTGGCACACACTCACAGCTGTACAACAGCATGCTCATTGTGTGTCTCCTTTCCCCCGCTAGCTTGCAGGTAGAAGTATAAAGAAAGCAAAGCAGGCTCTTTTTGTAGCGCTTATTTGATTTCTGCCTCTCTGGGAATGCTGCAATTTACCAGGCATTTAGTCTATGCATGTAAGCGGGTGTCATTATACTTCCATTAGAGGTTGAGTTGATCTGAAATGCAAATACTTCTGATAATCCACTCCCCCCGTCATGAGCTTGATTGCTTGCTAGTCATTAGAATGTGTGTATTTATAGTTGTACGGCTGTTTCTGCAGTGGATGTGTGCGTGTGAGATCACATACTTCTATATACCCTAATGTGATTGTGCTTTGCATTTTTAGGGAGGATATTTACTTCACAGAAACTGATATAAGAGAGCTGAATGAGTTTGAACACCCTCATACCGTGTGTGACAGTCTAGCCTCGGTGTTTCGGTTGCTTCTAATGACAATCATGTTCTCCTGGCAGGTGTACGCACCATCTCCAAACTCAGAAGACTTCAACAGAGATTCACCTTCGTACTCTTCTCCAAAACCCTCCGGCAGTATGTTTACAAGCACTTTCTTCGGTAGGTTCAAAGCAAAGTCTCCATGTTTTGGTTAGAATGACCGTCCGCTGCTTATTTTTGTGCACAATTAACTAGCAAGTATGAGAAGGATAAACGCACTACTGTATATTCCATTTATGCTCATTTCTCATTATTTAAAAGGGCAGGGTAAGACCAAGTGAGCATTTCTGTTTTGTTTTTTTTTGTTTTTTTTGCCATCTCAGCCATTGACCACTGAGAAACACAGCTAATGTCAAGAAATCTAGCAGCCACCTCAGCTCACCAACTTATAAACAAGGGCAAACATGATCTTTAACAGCATAAACAAGATGAGTGCAATCTTTTAGCATGGGTCTCAAGCTTTGCCGCCTCTTTAAACTCCCATTAAGTCACAAAAACTTTGAGAACCTCTGGCCTAGATTAAAGTCAGTGTGGTATGTTTTCATCAAGTTATCACCTAGAGTCTCTATTTGTTCCATTAGTTTGCATTTTTATTGTATTTTTTGTTTTCAGTTTAGTTTCCTGAGTGGGTTTGCTTGTTTAAGTTTAGTTTTTATTAGTTTCAGTATTATTTTGAATTTATTGTTATTATAATGTGGGTGGCTTGTGTCAGAGGTCAGATGTTCAATAGAAATTTAAGACTTAATGCCATGCGTCACGAAAAAACATCTGCATCAAAGCCTCCTGGTGTTTGTTAGGTTAATGCATTTGGCCAGACTGACAAAAAATAAAGTGAAAGAAAATTGCCTGATTTTGTTTATTTCATTCAATTTTCTAAGCTCACAACATCACAATGTATTTCAGATGACTGAAGTATTTTGTTTACACCTAGTTTTAGTTTTTAGTTTAGTTTTTTTAACAGTTATAACCTTGGTGGTTATCGCAAGCTCCAAAACCACTGAACTAAACATCTGTTTATATTTAATTTTGTAGTTTATATGTTGCCAGACAGATTGAGTTGTTAGATGTGTGCTCAGTTTTTATTTCAGTGGGACTGACTCCCGCACACCCACACACACGCACACACACACACATGCGCACACACACACAAAGACTTCTTGTTGTTCTTTAGCGTTTGTGTTATCTCAGCTGTGTTCAAGACAAGGATCGTGTTTCAGTCTCGAGAGGGAAAAAAACCTAAAAAGTGCTCTTTGGATGACCCCCAAGTTTTAAGGGTAAAGTTAGGAGGTTATCCGTCTGTCTAACATGTTGTTTCCTTCAGTTCTAATCCATTGTGTGCTAAAGTGATGTGTTTATTTGTTTTAGATGGTACCCACAGTTCGTCTGACCCGTGGAATTCGTCCAATGGCATCAGTCAGCCCGGCTATGGGGGAATACTCGCAGGATCTTCATCTCACATGCCACAGTCAGGAAACTACAGCAGCCTGCACTCACACGACCGTTTGGTAAGCTTCACAGCTCGGCCGCCGGCACTTAGGCTTTATGAATAAGTGATAGATGATTGCTAGTAAGTTTCTGTTTTGCCCTCACGTTTACATGAGCAATCCAGTGTGTATTGTTGAACACGCAGGGCAAATAAATTCTGTTGAAGCCCTGGTTTTTGCTCTGCTCTCCCATAGCGCAGCTCCCTCAGTCCGAGGGGTCTGTGTGTGTCTTAAGTTGTTGTCTGGTTATTATCAGTGAAGACACCGCTGACCCTCTTTGTGTCAGCGTTTGATCTTTTCTCGTCCGCCTGCCTGCTTCACTTGGCAGGGCATCACAGGGAGGCTGCAGATGCTGCCTGCCCTCTCTTTATCTCTCTCCCTCCCCCAATACACTAACTTTTACTGCGTGACAGCCTGGAAGACGTCAAAGGGCATTTTTAATTTCGAGAATAAATAAATAAGCTCTTTCTTTCTTTCTTTCTCTCTCACACGAACACATTTATGATTGAAAATAACACCTTTCTTTTTTCCCGATCTTCCAGAATTACCCCGCACACTCAGTCTCTCCAGACATCAATGCCAGTCTTCCTCCCATGTCCAGCTTCCACAGAAGCAACACCAGCACTTCACCATTCGTCACTGCGGCGCACACCCCATCCGTCAACTCGGCCGATGGAGTTATGGGTACGTTCTTGTGTTAACAGTTCAGCTACCTGCTCAGATTGGCTAATTACTGACCTCGCAATCTAATCATAGCTGAACGTTCATTCTGTGAAGACATTTAGTCATGCAGGGGGACAGCTGCTTTGTGCACTGTAACCGCTCCACATTTGTCTGAGTTTTCAATTACAAAGCTTTGCTCTGTGTTTTCGTAGCTGCTTCAAATCGGGGGACCGCCACTGGAAGCTCACAGACTGGAGACGCACTGGTCAAGGCTTTAACCTTGGTGAGTTACGCTGTTATGTCAATGATGGAGAATGTTGCCTATCAATACTGAGTATTTTCTGGGTAGCGTCAGAGTTGCTTAAGGCATTTCGGTCAAGTTCAAAGAAGATTTTGCATTTCTAGTCAAGTGTGAAACTCATGTCGACTTCTTTAAGCCCTCAAGCTCAAATAATTCTGATTTTTCTGCAAATCAAAGTAAAAACAACCCTCCCTCTTTTTCTTTTTTTCTTTTTTTTTTAGTTTTTGTCTCCAAAGAAGGTGACCTCAGTAATCATGCAGGGAATTAAATGCTATACTGACCGCTGATTAAAAAAGCCCAGAGGACAAGTTTATAGTTTTTTTTTTTTTGTTTTTTGTTTTTTGTTTTGGCCTAAGCCTGGATAATTGTGGGCTTAAACTAAGAGTATTCAAGAAAGGCAACTGTACATTAAAAAAATACTCCTAAAGCCAGTGGATTACACTTCAGGGACATCCTGTAATGGTTCAGATTGTTTATAGTGTTGTGTGTCCGGAACAAGAGTGGACTTGCAGATGAACGTCACCATTTGAATTGTGTGACGAAAATGACGATGTACATGTGCATTTATGTAAAAGTTATTGTGACATAACAGACACTTTTTATCCTAAACTCTTCCCTTGTTCCCTCAGGAACAATATTTTCTGTTTCCATTTACACACTGGATGGATTTTTGATTTGGATTTCAAACCTATGATCCTCAATATTTCAACTAAATCTTCAAATGGCGTTTAACGTGTTGCATAGACATGAAAGGAGCGTTTTAATTTTACACACAGCACGAGCTGTTCGTTTAAGAGGAATATTTCTTAAGAGTGTGAATCCAAAATATGAGAGTTTGGGCATGGTAATAACAAATTAAGTCCTTTATATTTGCAGACTCAATTCTATTAGCATGACAAAGCTGGAGTGAAATGGACACGGTTGGACTAGGGTGGGGGTGGGTGCATGGATCAGGGGTGCACAGGGGAGTTTATAACTGCTGTGGCTCAACTCCATGGGCCCCCCTTTGTAGAGCTTTTGTTCTCAGCCCTTTTAAATTGGCCGTGCTTATTGGCCCCATGCCGCCTGCGGGAGCGTAACTGATGATGAGGCGGAGCTTCATTTATTCCAGTAAAATGAGCCATGTTTCACTTTGAATGCAGCGTTATTAGCCGGTGAGTGAAAAGAATAGAAAGTCATATATTGTCAGGTCAGAAGTCACGGTTATAAACAGCTGTCGAGAAACTAAGAAAAATTTGGAGATTTGTCTTGAGTTTTATTGGTTTCCAACGCAGAGATAACCGCGCTATTAATCCTCCTTAGTTTTTCACTGAATTGCATGTCTGAGAGTGAAAATGCTGAACAGAGAGAAGCTCTCTGCTCTCTGAGTGTCGCGGGGCATAAATACTCATTCTTCCCTTCAGTCAATGGCCGATCCTCCTCCACATTCAGCACCACACACTTCAGTGAAACCTCTATCCTGATACTCCAAGCTGATTGAAAAACTAAAGCCCCGAGATCAAGATTGAATAAGGAGATTATTAATAATGAGTGCATTCTATCATCCCCACAGAAGTCGAATGCTTTCCTTCAAGCTCAATTTGATCTTAACTTGGAGGAGAAATCTCTGTGGATCTGTTGTTTTTTCTCTGCTAATTAGTCAGGATCCACCGTAATACCCTGACTTCTCCGAGGCATGTTCCATTATGGCACAAATATCCTCTTATTAAAGAGGAAAAGGAAAAAAAAATCAGGGATGTGTTTGTGCTTTAATCCAGCATTTGTTTAAACAAATGAAATCCCTGTGAAAGTTCTGAAGACATAATCTCCTCGTTCCCTTGTGATTGACATGTCATCCTAAAACTCTGTGACCTCAGCGTGACCTATCCGTGGATGGCATGACGAAAACTGCCAGTATTGCAGCAGTGAAACCAAAGTAACTCAAATGTAACTGTTTGTCCTCTTTAAATAGACTATGAGGTTTAGAAAGAAGCAAAAATAAACATTTGAATACGACGGGGTTTTGATATATGGCTCAGAGTATAATCTCTGGCTACAGGCTGAATTGTGAAAATAGTACAAAGACCTCATTGAAACATTTGAAACAGAGAAAGTCTATTTTTATAGAAGAGTGGTGTACGTTGGTAAACACGCCCCTGCTTCAAATTCATCTTATTATTATTTTTTATTTTTTTAATCTGTCTCTCCTGATGTCTTCCTTTCTGCCTCCGCAGATTTACTCACCTGACCACACTAGCAGTAGTTTTCCATCCAATCCGTCGACACCTGTGGGTTCTCCTTCACCTCTGACAGCCACAGCAGGTGCTGCCTCAGCAGGTACCGTGGTGACTGCTGCTGGCACCCCGTCTGGAAGGCCAGGTAGGTCACCAGTCTGTGGATTTTAATCTCGTAAACACTGTCTGCACACATATACTAGATACCAGCAGAAACTGTTTCATAAAGGCCTTTTTTTTCCAGGTAAAGTGCCTGTGACACACTCAGTGGCTATTTCTTTGCCTAGAATAGCCAAGCTAATTATCAGGCTTTCATGAATATGTGCCCTATTTTAACTGTGCAAGTGCAATAACCCACACAAAAAGGCAGGTCTTTAGGCTGTCTCCAGCTTTGCTTTTTGATTCATGGCTGGCTGAAACTGAAGTAGGAGGCAAATGAAAGAGTTTGATTAATAAACTGAGTCTTGTTCACTCAGTGTTGTCATCCCTCCTAAACAGCTGTGCTAATGAAAGGTAGGGTTCTCCAGGAAAGTGTGCTATTGTGTGGACGCTGGAGGCATTATCACAGATAATTTTTTCTTTATCTCACATCATTAGCTGTAACATCATACAGTAACTGTGACCATGTCTGCACCGTCATGCATCTCAGGAATAAAAGACGAAGTAATGAATTTGAAGGTCTGCGTTTTATGTAACGGTCGCAGCTCTGCTTGTGCTGGTCATTGTATATAGGGCCCTGTGACTTCAATTAATTCAATTAATTACTTTTACTCTGTGCTTCATTAGTCGGATTAATTAAAGCCTAAGTAGAGTGAATTGTGAAGAGTTTCCCTAAAACTTAATTTAATACCCCCTTTTAGCTTTAGAGCATCTCTAATCATTTGGTCGTCATTCTCCGTGCTTTATCTGAGCCAGGGCGGTTAATGCCATTTCTACATGAATCCATCCTAAAAGAAAGCTTAGTTTAGTCCGGGATAAGGCTGAACATCCACTGAATTGACAGCCACGATGAGTATTTAAAACTGAAGAAACGCGAGAATTAATTTTCAAGCAAACATGTTCCAAGGAAGTTTAATCTCAAGCAAATAGAAGAGATGCCTCATGCCAGATTTATCTGCTGACTGCGCTCTTTCTGCAGTCCACGAGCACAAAAGTGACACCATTTATACTGAAAGCATGCAATCTGTGTTGCAAGTTTATTCTTCACCTGCACCTTAAAACAGTCCCTCGCCTGCTTGCCCGGCATCTGCGTCAGGAGCTTTATTTTTGTGGCTGAGGCAGCCACTCCGCATTGACTCCCGGTGACATCACAGAGAAGTTTTGGCTCTCAGCTTTTTAGGAGGCGCTTTGCTCGAGCTCGGGAGTTTAAATGCAGCCAAGAAGTACCTTCAGAATTACGTGTAGTTTATTTTTTCTGCTGTCATTTCCTTTAAGTGATAGAAATTTACGGACAAACTGTGGAATGACTGCGGCTCTTAGGGCGGTGAAGGGTTTAAAAATCTTGTAATGAAAGTATTTGAAGTGGGTTTTAAGTTATTGAAGAGCTTTTCATATTTGCAGAACTGCGTTTATGGCTTATAATAGCAGCTCATACCATTCATTCTACTTTGTAGTAAAACAGTTTCAGGAGTAGATTTATTGTTATATAATCCTGCTTTTCCAGACAAGTGTTTTTGTATTAGTTAGATTTGGGGGGGGGGATGGGGCGACCAGTTTCCCTCTGAATTGTAATTATTTTCTGCAACAAATTCAGAGAACAAAAGCAGGAAAGTAGTAAGGAAATCAGGGCGGCCCCATCAAGGGTGATCCTGTTTGTAGTACACTGCGCTTTTAAGTACCGAAAAAGAGATGTAGAAGAAGAATATGGTCTGTCAGATATGTTGACAGAGGCGGGAGAGCAATGGAAAGAGAATCAGAGGGGGGGGGGGAGTAAGGGAAAGCCCAGTGTGTTGTTTTAACGGGCAGTTGTGTCATGTGTGGTAATGGAGTGGCGACAGCTGTCTCTACGTATGCCCCCCTGTTCCTCAGCTGTTGCCCTGCCCCATGGACAGCTGTTCCCCCAGCGCGCACACACACACACACACACAGACCAGGCGGCAAAATGCCCCATTTATTCGCCAGTGAGTGAAGGAAGGTGGCTGTGACTCAGCTGATCAGAGTGACGGTGATGTGTCTGTTGACCTATTTCCAGTACAGCATGCCGCACCTGAAATCTGCAACAGTATGACAAGCTGAAAAAAAACTGTTCAATGTTTTATTGAATGAAAAGAATCCATATTATATAGATATATAGGTATATATCTGTATAATGTATAAAGCACTGCTGCCAAATATGTCATGTGGAATTATGGGGAAAGGATATAGTTTTACTAATTATTCGTCCTTAATGTGCCTCCGGGCTTAGAAAAAGAACGATACTCTGAAATTGGCCCAAAATTTGGCTAGTTGTTGATGTAAGTTTCAAAATCCATTCATCATTGGGACTGCACCAATATACAGCACATTACTCAAGGCTGGTTTGTTCAATTAGCCTTCTCTGGTGCACTTGGGGACCTGAGCTTCAGGCTAATTTTTCATAGCCGCCAGCCAGCAGAGGCTTATGTGAAGTTCCTGTCTCACTCACCTGGGAGAAAGCTGAGGCAGAACAGAGACTTTTTCATTTCCTCCTCCAAAGTCACTTTTAATAGTCTGTTAATTAAAGTCGGCTTTTCCAAGGCTGTGTGTGAGTGTGTGTGCAGAAACATGAAAACTCATAAGACCACAGAAGTGTAGTCAGACATTTCATTGGGATGATTTGATGGAAGTTCTCTGAGCGTGAAAGGTGTGATTTTTCTAGTGTTTGTCAAAAATATACATCAGCTGGTTGTTGCCACTGCAGTTTTACCACTTTTAACCCCTTAAAGGGGTGTCATATCTACTACACAAGTTTTTGAGGCTTCTGCATCATCAGTATGATATTTTTTTTCCCCCTGAAAAATCAGAAAAAATACATTTTTAAGCAATAATTGCAAAAAAATGTCAAATGTAGCAAATATGATACAACTTAAAACTCAAACATGCAAATTAATATATATTTTCATTTGTCAGAAGGTTCAATAAACACAATTTTCTAGCAGTTATTTCATGGTTTAGGCTTTAGTTTTAAAGGGTTTAAAAGTTAAGTTATTTGTGCCCTTGCTCTGACTACATCGGTCTGATTTTGTAAAACTGAGAAATAAAAACGCTGCGTCAGTCTGCTTACAGTTGGGACCACTACACCCCCCTCAGCACGCTATAGCTTTGAAATGATGTAAATTAAACTTAAATTTAAGAATAAAAAATCATCAGCGTTCCTCAGGCACCTCTGCCTTTATCATGGGTTTTTCATTGCTGGTTATTTTATCAAAATGAATTTCTAGAATCACGTGAAATGACCGATAAAAAAAGAAACAAAGTCTCCTTGTGTGGATCACGCAGCAGTGCGCACCGTTTACAAGGATGTGGGCTGGGTTTGGCATCCTAACACTATAATAGACACCAGAAGAGCTTGGAAAGACTACGGACACCCTATCCTACTCTGTAAATAACCTGGAAAGGTTCATTACTGTCAAAGTCCATTAAGGTTATTTGATTGCAGTATAATGCATTGCCTCTTGTTGCACATGGCTGGCACTACTTGGATAATTGCGACTCAGAAAAAGGAAAGAAAGAAATGTTGTATTGTAGCTGGAAATGTGATGAGCAGATGTGGATTCCTCTTCTTTAATTTACACCAGATCAAATCAGCTTGATTTGCTTTCCTGTACTGGCCGGTAGATTAAATTTTTGGCTCAGATAAACATGCAAAAACTCACTGTGCCAAAGGTAAATTGTAATCTCTCTCCCAGTGCAGAGTGTCTTAGATATCTCTGTATTTAGATCATATGATTAAAATGCACTGGTCTTTATTTAGAGCGGAATTAGATTTGACTTTATGGGATACATTAGTGGAATATTCAGGCTCATATATTTACAGATGTAAATTATATAAAGAGGACTGACTTTAGTGCTACCAGTCAAAGATGCTTTAAACTAACTAAAAGTTAAAGAAAGAGAAAGCCCAGGTAAATATTTCTTTCACCAAAAGCCTTCATGAAGATCAGGTGCCAAAACAGTCAACCGCGGCGCACTTTCGATTACTCGTACCTGATGTTTTTGCACATTTCTGGAATAAAATTAAAACATACGTGAAAACTAGTCCTGAGCATGATATTTTTCACTGCTCACATTGTTCTCATAGCCATGCTTATTAATGTGCAGATGCAGTGTTCATTTCAGGATGGAAGTGGGTGTTAGTCAAACCCTGCGCTGGCTCATGTGTCAGGATGCAGTCCAGCCATCAGGAAGTGATGCAGTTAAGCTCTGAAAGATAAAAAATACCTCTCATAGAACAACAGGAGACCAGAAAATCAGGATGTCAGTGTGTTATGACTGCGTGTTATTGTGTTTGTCAGTGAGCGTTTTTTGTGTCGGCGTACCAGGACGCAGCTTTTGGCCAAAACTGAATCAGATAAGTGTTGACACTGACCTTCACTTTGTGTCTCCTCAGGTACCAACCAGTGGCCCCGCGCTGGTGGACAGACCCCCTCCTCCCCAAATTATGAGAACTCCCTTCACTCACTGGTAAGCTCTCTGTCCGCCTCCATCTTTCAGTGAGACGAGGATATGATGGATGCTCGCTTTAGATAAGCTGCCCATGAAGGACCGAGCTAGCATTACAGGGAGATTCCTGTCTGACAAATGTTTTGCTGAGGAAGGTGGGGGTAGAGGGATAACCAAACTGAACAATACCTGTCCCTTGGGGCTTGCCATCTGTCCTCCACTCTGTGGGCCGGGTCTGGGATGACACTTGGGGGATGGGTTTAGTTATGGGGGCTGGTGTGGGGGTGGCAGCTGTTTGCTGAACCGCTTCTCTAGAATTCCTTCGCTGCCATACGACCAGAGCTGAAGATCGGATTTCATCCAGCCCTGCTACCTGATGCACATGTCATGTGTTTACATACTCTGCTGGGAGTTTATTCCAGGGATAAACTTACTACACAGATCCACAGACATATTTATATGATAAATAAAGATAGTATAATATTAGGTAATAACCCAAACATGTTTTAGCCGCAGTAAAAAGCTACTTCCTGTATGTCAGATAGTTAATGTCTGGCATGAACAAAGCATGTGACTATTTATGACAATGGATAGCGGCCACACAATAACACAAAATGTTAAATGCCTTCATAGACAAGCTCTGCAATTCATAATGTAAACATATTTGTTGTTTAACTTTGCTCTACATGTGATTTTTAAAGGTCAGTCCTGCAGTCTTATCACATAGTTTGATTTAATCAGCCAGCTGTATGTAGAGACGGCCGTGACTCAGGAGGTAAAGTGGGTCATCAGCTAATTGTAAGGTCGGTGGTTTGATCGCCACAAACACAACAACCAGCTGATCCAAGCAGTGGGTGAACAAGTGAATTAATAAAAAATATGCGTCATAAGTGTTAGGGAAATGTGTTTATGTTTCATGTGTATGAAAGAAAGTAAATATTGACTGATATCGGATTTTTAAATCAGCAGTATCGGTTTTAAAACTCCTATGTCTACAAACAATTCATATTGTATTGGTGTCGAAGTTTAACATGATTATGTGTTTCTTTGACTTCAAAGAGAAGACCTGCAGAAGTGAAGGATGGAGCTTTTAACCATGCTGTGATCTTAGAGGGACATAGATTCATCCTGATATAGTCTGCAAAGCTCCTTCATAATCCGTATTCACACTTAACAATGAAAAGACATCCAGGTTTAATATAAAGGATCCAGTATCTAACTGGTAGAGATGTTCCTTAAGAATGTCTTGAATCCATACCCGGTTGTTTCTGAACCATTTAGGCTTCTAAGAGGTTAAAAAAAATCTATTGCATTTTTTTATTGAATGAAAAATCCAGCTGGCAGCCGGTGAAGGAAATTATCATTTATACTCAGCAACTTTCAAGAGTGTGTTGAAATAAAATCGTAGATCACAGTCCTCTGGTAGTTACGACAAAACTACTTGGAACATTGGAAAGTCCCAGAGAGCTCTCAGAAATGGTGATGAAGCTCTTTGAGGATTCGATTACAGTCAAAATGACTAATTTTGTTACTGGACTGGGCTGCGAACAGTAGTTGTATTAGTTTAAGATGAAATTTTTAAAAAACAGCAGACTTTGGTAATCGACAAAACACGCACAGCTGGATGAAATGAACATAAGAAGGCAAAGTAATAAGGCACAGGTTCACCGACAACAACATTATTTATCCCAGCACATAAAGTCGGTGTAAAGTTTTGAACTTGTAGCGATGCAGAAAATGTGACAAGTGCTGTAGTAGGGGTCGGTAAATGCGCAAACAGCGAACCATTTTTATCTTTACAAAGTGAGTCGTCAGCAACTGTGTGCTTCCTTCTAAATCCTGCTTCTTTCTTTTTATGTGCTTTCACAAAACAAAAAAACAGTCTCTACCCACAGCCTGTTTGTAGTATTTATAGATTCTGATCTTTTTTTCTTAATTCTCTCTTATTCTTATTTGACTTTGCCAGAAAAACAGAGTTCATCAGCAGTTACATGAGCATCTCCAGGATGCCATGTCTTTCTTAAAGGATGTCTGCGAGGTACTCTTCAGATAGTCTTTTTTTTTTTTTTTACCCATTGCGTGTTCCATACATCGTTTTGTTTTCTTGCACAAGTTTGACTACATTCTTCACAGTGAAATGCACTTTCATTTATTAATACTTCTGTCGCCTTATTGTCATGTTATGTTGTTGTCGTTTTTTTGTTTTAGTTTTTTTCTGCAGCCATACCAGCTTGTAGTAATCAGCTTAGGTGCAGATGACAATGAAATTAAGTGGCTGCAGTGCCTCTGTTCATTTTAAAAACAAGAACATATCTTGACTTCTACAACTCAAGCTGAAATGGCTCATTTGATTTTGCATTTGAATTGCCTTCTTTATCTTGTGTTTTTTTTCCCTCACCATACAATCAGCATTTTCAATTTTTGTCCTAATGTGCTTATACTAAGCTGCTCTGTCCTTCTTTTCCTCCCTTCTTTCTCTCCCTAACCCTTCATTTCTCAATCCCTTTGGTCCTCCCAGTCTCGAATGGAGGATCGCCTGGACAGATTGGATGATGCAATCCTTGTTCTGAGGAACCACGCAGTGGGCTCCACCGCCAGTCTGCCCAGCGACATACACAGTCTGCTGGGACAGGCACAAAATGGGCCAATAACAGCCATTGGACCAAATTTTCCTGCCTCTGCATTGGTTCCAAGTCGGACTGCAGCGATGGTACGATAACTTCATATAAGAATTTATTTATTACTGTACGGCATTTTTCAAACACCTGCTCAAAAAAAGGAGAACTTTGAGACCTTTTTCCGCAGACGAACAGTTGAATTTATACCGGCATATTTTCCATAAGTGTAATGGCTGGCCGAAGGCTCACCCTCCTCTTGAGAGCGGCTGTATACACAAGGGTGAGAGAGAAATGAGGAAAACAGGCACAAAGAAGTAAAGTTGCGCTATGGTGTAGGACGTGTTTGTGCGCTGCACTCCTTCTAGAGTTAAACTCGAAGCCCCTTGAGAACCGGGGGAATGCAGGTCTCGGTGTAAATCATCACGTGTTCGCCCATCCTCCATCTGAGGTATTTGATTGTACAGAGCCAGGAGATTTGAACACATCTGCAGTGGAAATTAAAATGGGATGACTCGTCCAACTGTTATTTGGAGGTGTTTGGAAAAAGTTTGGCACACACACAACTTAAAAAGAAAAAGATCGAATTAATTTGAATGTGGGAAGAAGTTTAGATTACTTTTTTCTGTGAGATAAATAATGGAAGGAAAAGTTAGACAGTGATGAGATTTTGTATCCAATAAGCCAGTGATTAGCTGTAAATTTGATGTTGCCTTTAAATTCAGACCTAAAATGAATATTCTTCTTTAAATTACTGTTATACAGAAAGGCCTAAAGGCTCCTTTTGCATGTAAATTGATTATTAATTAGTTATTAAATATCTGCTGATTATGCCTCTGTGAATGGAGGCATCGTTTCGGCTTCAGCATGTTTAACTTTTCTCTATAAAACAAACACATATTGTGAGTAAAGTGTTTTGGTAAGGTTGTACTTTGCAGCACGAAGAAAGAATGAAAAGATGCATTTCTAAGTGCAAACTGACAGTTCAGTGCTTGTTCTTCACATTTGTTTTCTTGTCTTGATCATTGCAGTGGAGCTGTCGTGCAGAAATTCATTTATTTTCAAAGCAGTTTAGTTTTTTCTTTGTTTTAAGGCGGTATTTTTCCTTTCGATGGTTGTTTTCACTCATACACGGAGGCTGCTGGGTAGCTCACTTTGTCCCTTAACAAGAATTTTACTGTGGTTGTCAGAAGAGCTCAGTTTGATGTATTTGTTACAGAGAGCTGGGTTGTGGCAGTGATGTTGACCGACTGCGACTGTGAGATAGAACATACTGTGTCTGCACTAACACAGCACTTCCTGTGTGGGAAGAGGTCCCTTCAGACAGGGCTCAACAGCCTCGACACGGCACAGCCACAGGCTTTTTACTCCGGCTGTCACCCCACCCTCTACCCCCTTCCACCCCTTTTCATCACTTCTTTTTAACAACCCAGGAAATCTGAATCGTTGGAAACGTGTGTCTGAACCCACAGCCTCCACCCAAATAGTGGTCCTCAGCTGTATGGTAATCAGGCCCAGCCATGAAAATGGCAGCGTTCTTTTCTTGCCAGAACCCCAGTCTCACTCCTCCTCCTCCAGACAAAGAGTTGTTTGGACACCTGTTGAGAGTGCAGCAAAGATTAGCGTAGCGCTGGGGAAGGGGAGGATCTCGGAGCGGTCGGGTTAACAGAGGCCAACAGTGACTGGGGATCGCATTCCAGAGGAAAAGAGGGAGATGCTCTCCACCCTTAGTGATGATTTCTCCCCCTTTCCTCAGTCCTTGAAAAAGGAAATCAAATGGCTCTAGAGCATGTGGTAAAGGAGGGGCTTTGTGGCACAACATGGTGGGAGTTGACCATTTCTATGTTATGAATGTGAACAAAATAACAAGGAGATTGTCAGACGTTGGAGTGGGTTTAGCTTGACTTCTTTTGAAACTGAACACAGAAGGATTGTTCTCTTCGTAGACATGAGGAACAGACGGGTCCTCAGTTGTGGTTATAGAGCGGGCAGTCTGAGAATGTCGCAGCAGCGAGCAGTAACACAAAATGTAACACTGACAGAGACAAATGAGGAGGCTATATATGGACCTTTAAGTATGGCTAAATATTGTCGCACAGGTGTTTTTAAATTTGTGTTTATTTTCTATTTTCTACCCTTGATTATGCATTATAACGCTGCTGTGGAGCAAATCTCCAAAGTACCCGCAGGTGCTGGTAATGACAGACTTGAATGGTGATTAAACCCAGAACTTGTCCCATGCTCTGACTACATGTTTTAATAAACACTGTTACAGGCAGCATCTAATCTAATGTATATATACATGTATGAAAATATCTTTTTCTGATCAACTAGTGTAGAGTGCTCACGAAAATGTGCAAATCAGTAAAACTAAGGTTGCTCTTTTTCTTTAAAACTGTGGGATTTTCCATTTTAGGCTTTTCTCCTGCTCAAAAGTGCTGTTTTATTTTTATGAACAGTCTCCAGTCAGTGTGTGGCTGCTTCCTTTCTTCATGCGTCCTTCCTGTCTGTGTTGCAGCAGGGTGGCGACGATGCTGCCAGCCTGAACAACAGCCACGGAGGCCTGCCCAGCGCCGGCTCGACATCCAGCACAGAACTCAATCACCAATTGGAAACGTTCAGAGGTCAGATCCACCGCGGCGCCTTGCTCCACGATATCCACACGATTCGGTTTACGTATGATGTCTTACGTCCACATTTATGTTACTAATAACAGGTCTTACTTCAGGCCTGCCTGGGCAGGCTCCAGCAACCCTGGAGCTGAAGGTGGAGAAACAGGACAAGGATGAGATGCTCGACAGCATCTCCACCGATAACAAGTCGGATGACGAGAGTGACAGAAGAGATATGAAGACACCCAGAGCAGGCCCACGCACAAGGTAAGAGGACTTTTCGACACGAAAACGCGTGAAACATTCTTAAGAAGTGAAAATAAGCTTGATGGCGTGCGATGGTAGTAAAGTGGGATAAGGCTAGAGAGGTTGTCTCTCATGTGTGACAGGTAGTGGAAATCTCCTACAAAGCTTAATTTACCTTTACTGTCATTATTTGATATAAAATAGGCGTGTCAACAAATGGGAACAAGAGCTGGGTGACCCAGAGGAGATGTGGAGAATACTGGATTCGGTGCTTTTAACACCCCAAATTACAAGCAAACGGATAAATGTGAAACAGCCATTCTGGAGATTGTGTAACCAAACCATACTCACATGTTTTGGACATTTGGGAAAATAAAATCCCTTTTGGATAGTATTCATTCAGCTCTTGGTGAAATATTTGGTGATACAATCCCATGATCATTTCAGATCCTATACTTGGATCATCTTAAAGGAAACATGCATCCAAAGCACCAATACCTGTTTAACATTCACCTAGCACTGGTTAAGGATCGAAACACTGAGCTACAGACGGGGTGATTGTTGTTGTGATGGAAAAACTCAAATACAGACTGAAAATGAAAGAATATTTCGAAAAGTCTGGGACAAACAGTTGTTATACAAAGTGAAGAAAAGACAAAAGTGACAGAAATTATTAAAAGAGGAAGACGTGCACCGACAGTTAAGCCACCATGTGTGTCGTCGTTTTATATGTATAAACGAAGCGAATAAAATAGGAACATTTATTTTACAAGTCTCTACGGTCGTCATTCTGTTTCAGATTTTTGTCAGTTTGGTTTTTATGAATGGCACATTCACCTTCACATTAGACAAGTGAATACACGTCCTGCATTTCCTCAGAAAACCTGCAACCAAGTGAAAGCCGGGTCTCTGATAACGGCCGGGACACAAACAAACAGACCTCCCCCAAGTCGAGGCTGGGAGGGATAACCAGCCCTGTCAGGCAAAGCTTTTGTGTCATTAACACACGCTTAAGAAACAACAGATTTTACTTGACGCTGAGAGCTGAGGAGCTTATAATCTCTGCTCTGTGTGGCAAAGCTCCTGGATGTTAAGTGAATTACATTTTCTTCCTTTATGTTTACAGTTCATGTTTTAATGACTGTCATGTCAGATTAATAATTTGAAGACATTCCTATCATTGGTGCAGATGACTGAATGTTAAGCACTTATAAATATGTTACCTAAGTTACTGTTGGGCAGTTGGATTTGAGGTTTTGTTACACGAACATGATTCAAGGAAATTTCACAAGTTTGTGTTTTAGGTCAGTTTCTATCAAAGAAGAGTTAAAAACTTCGAGCTGCTGGGAGATGGCTCTTTCTCTTGTCAGACTGAATAACTTTATTTTTATTATCAGTCAGAGTGAGGGGACCTCTGTTAGTCATATCTACTTTAAGTTGTACACTTCCCTCTACAACCATCTTGGCTGCAGGCTGATTTTTTCTCTCTGCTGCAGCATCACCGAAGACGAGGATCTGAATCCCGAGCAGAAGGCTGAGCGGGAACGCGAGAGGAGGATGGCTAACAACGCTCGCGAACGCCTGAGGGTGCGAGACATCAACGAGGCTTTCAAAGAGCTGGGTCGCATGTGCCAGCTGCACCTGAAAAGCGAGAAGCCCCAGACTAAACTGCTCATCCTCCATCAGGCTGTGGCTGTCATACTTAGCTTGGAGCAGCAAGTCAGAGGTCAGTGTTGCAGCGCTGCTGCGGCAATTAACTGGAATGCTACATCACATCAAATCACTGCTGACTCTTAAAAACAACGTGTGTTTTCATGCAGCGTTCCTGCAGGTGGTAAATTAATTTCACTTTCACATCCAGAACGGGTACATGCGGAGTTAGAAAAGAAAAAAATAGGGAATGTCTCTCCTCATGGAACTGCCAGAGTATCACAGACAGTAAAGAAAATCCAGGGCGTTTATTTAGCTCAATTGTTTCCGTGCAGTGCTGCATTTAGAGGTACTAAAATGAGTAATGATAAAAGATTTAAGGGGAAAAACAAACAAAATAAGGCCCTTTTCTAACACCCTTAAAGCTTCGGTCCCTCTCTGAAATTCTTAATCTTCATTTTATTTAAAAAAAAAAAAAAGCTTTGACATGTGTTTAAATAAAGTTAAATCTGTGTTTCTGTGAACCCACAGAGAGAAATCTGAACCCCAAAGCAGCCTGCCTTAAGAGAAGGGAGGAGGAAAAAGTGTCCGGGGGCTCCAGTGACACCCAACCAGCCCACACAGGAGTCCATCCAGGCCTGACCGACACATCCAACCCCATGGGCCACCTCTGAGTACGAGACAGGTAGTTTCACCTCTAACTGTGTGACTTACACTGCTATGATGGTTTTCTCTAATAACAGAATAATCGGTCATCTCATGTCAGCATGTTTTCTTTTTTTGTCTACATTCTGATAACATGATAATTGCAGTCATCCTGTGTTTTTCCTGGTTTAATTGATGTTTAGTTGATTACACAGGTCAGCATGATTGAATCACATTTGTGGCGCAGCATGTTTAAACCCGGCTAAAGTCAACAATCTTCATTTTTTACTTATGTTTCCTAAAATCAAATTTTTAACTTGAAGACGTCAAACTGTGTCAGCAAAGACACAAATTTTGCTGGCTGACTGGTTGTACTTCCAGGCACGTGCATGGCTGTGCTGAGCGGGGTTTTCCCCTCACGGCCGAGAGCTTTGTTAAACAAGGATTTGGGGTGAAATAGTGCACGGCTTATTTGCAGTTTATGCATCAGAATCTGTTCAATAAACTGCGTTTTCCAGACATAGTTTTAGAGACATTGAAGTGAAGATAACAAACACTGGAAATATTGGAAAGTCTGGTTGTTCTTGGCCGGCAATCTGCATCTTTGGCTGGTTTTTCCTGTGCTGCGTCACTTTTTAGTAAGGCACTAAATCTATGTTACCTCATTTAAAATAAGTCGGTGCATTTTCTTCTAATTTTTGGCTATTTGATCAACAAAACTGTATTCTGTATTTGAATAAATTAAGCCCCTTTTTTATCCCTTATTTTTATTTGGAGGAAAAATCCCTTAATTTAAATTTAATAATTGTCATTTATTGATTTATGTCTGATCAGTTTGACTGTGACTGGCCACTGAAGTGAGAAGACAGACTTTTTTTAAATAAATATGTGAAACAGCAGGACTTTAATCACCAGCTCTAGTGCTGAAGCTAAAATTCAGACGGCCTGCGCTCAGCTCCTTAGATGTGCACGTCTGATCAGTGCTCCTTCTTTGCTTCCTCTCCTCCAGATCAGAGCGATGCAGATCATTTCTGTCCCGTCTGAGTCGGTGACCTTGCTTCCCAGTGACAGACAGGACTCACAGTTTGTGACACCAATTGGAGGAGACAGACCACTTGAAGCAAAACGACGAGTCTAACACAGTCCAATCCTAAGATTGAAGTAGAGCCAAGCGTCCAGCTCCCTGCAACCAGATTCCATTTGCAAATTTCTCCCCCACAAGAAAAAAATCTTCAACACATATCACTGTCTGCAAGAAGTGTGTTGCTTCTGAACAATCAGAGACTTCGCAATCTCCTCCAACCGTATGTGGAAATTGCCTCGTGCCTAAACTAAATTGACGAATGCATTGTAACAGCAATTGTTTTTGTTTGTCTGTTTCTTTGTTTTTTTCCTATTTATTATGTTATTGAGCTATAAAGTGTATGTCTAAAGGGAAAGTTAGGTCAATTCAAAGAGAAGCATGCAGCTTTTCAGTTGATCTATAGTTTGCCAGTGTCGCCATCAAACCTGAGCACTCCACCCCGGGAAAATCTTTGAGTCTGAGATCAGGGGAAAAATGTTAGAGATTAATTTATTGGCCAGTTTAGACTGATATTTATACCCAACTGAAAATCATCATGAGCTGAAAAACTAAAGCACCCGTTTTTTAAATATTAAAAAAAAAAAAAAATTATATATTATTTATATTTTTGTTTTCCTCATTCTGCCACTGGCCACGCGTGAAACCAAAACTACCTATGTTTGTTTCTGAGCAGTTTAGATCCGTCTCTGTGCTGCTGACCGGCAGATAACAGGTCCAGCTACGATAGCGTCAACAGCACGGAAGGTGACGCACAAACGGCAAACTGTAGCTTCACTGAAGGCTCAGATTTAGTTGTTTTTTTGTTTGTTTTTTCCCCAGTAGTGAGCAGTGAAAATACAGAGGGCAAACTTTTTGCAAACCTTAGCATTCCCTGCATATTTTAGTGTCTTAACTAAAGGAAGAGGGGACTCCAGCGCCCTCTCTTCCCTTTGCCATATAGTGTTAAACGTAAGCAGTGGCGTATGTTGGCAGATTCTTCCTCCAGGCGTCAGCACAGAAGTGGCTTTTTTTGTTTTGGAAATATGTTATTATTTTCTTGTTTCTGCCACCAGCTAATCAGAGATCTCCTAATGAAGATGTTCAAAAAACAAAAGAAAAACACACAAAAAAAAAACCAACGACACAAAACGACGACCACAGTTTCTCCTGGCCTGATCAAACATATCGATTTTCTTTCTGTTAATATCTCGAGACTTTAAATTCTAATAAGCGCAGTTACTCCTGAGTAAAATTTAGTTATGCTTATTTGTTGTAACAAGTCCTTTCTGTCCAGCATTATGATTTCCGGTTTTTAGCCAGCAGAGAAAACCTGTAAGTTATTTTTGGTGATGTTTTGATGGAAGCCGTGCTATTCTCAGTACAGCAAAGCAGACTGAACATTTCATGGATTATTCTGAGTATCATTGAACTGTAGCATGATCATGATAATGAGGATAATGATAATGATGAACAAAAGCAGGATTTTTCTTTTTTTTTTATGTTCCAAGACATCGGTCATGGCTTTATTTCTTTTTCCCTATCCGTGTGCATGCGTTGCATTTCTCCTTTTATTGAGTCTTCGGTCTTAAGACTTGCTTTATATTCCATTTATTTCTTTGTATATTGCGTTCTATCATTATTTACACCTTAAACAAGGCTGCCGCATTCAGAACGAGTATTCTGTACAATAAAGGGACTTTGATTAGAATAAAGGATGATGAGTTTACGATTTAACAACCTCATTTTAGTGAAGAAGAATCAAAAAAAAAAAGAGAGACCTGATCAGTTGTGGTGTGTTCTCTGACTGAATGAGGCCTTGTTCATCATTTCAGTATTCATGATCTTGTATTCATGTCGGCAGACTTCGAGGGTATAATGTGTGTCACTTCCGGCTCGTTTCCCTTCATTTGTTTTCTTTCTTTTTTTTTTAACTTCCCGTTCTTCCTGTATTTCTTTGCTCCTCTGTTTGCCAAGTTAGACTTTGCTGTATCCCCAGATGCTTTCCCTTGTATAATATATGAAAAAAAACGAAAATCAAAAGAAAAAAAAACATTTGGCTTATTTTTCACTGTAGTTAGTCTTTTATACAATAATACTGTAAGAATATTTCTTGAATTCTAAATATTACTCTTTCTAGATTTTTGAAAGCAAAAGTTTTGAGTAAAAAGTTTCTTACTTTATTTTACTATATTAGATAGTAAAATGTACGGTTATTTACCATAAGCAGTCCATTATCACAAAAAAGTTACAAATGGCATCTCAAGAACACGGCTGAACTGCTGCTCGTAGTTTAGTACTTCAAAAAGGCTTCGTACGAGCTCCAGATTCCTAAAAGCGCGACCTCCATCGTACTCCTCAGTCTCCGTTGTTGATTGATCGAAAAAAAAAGGAAAAAAAAAAAAAGATTTGTTCTTGTGTCAAATAAAAGGTGTTGTTGATGCACATTGAAAAACTGCGGCAACGAGAATTTGAATTTTCTGTCATTTTCAAACAGAAAAACACGATGTATATAACATTTATGTTGCAATAAATGTGCCATCTTTTTTTAAACTCGATCGTATGTGCATTTATTTCGCTCATCTTCCTTTCCATATTTACATTTTTTCACCTCTCCATAACCTTTGTTGTGTTTTAACGCACAGGAAGGAAGAGCTCCGAAACAATGGGATTAATTTAGACTTCCTTATTGTTTTTGTTATTTTGTTTTTGAGACATTTCTACAGTGGATTTAGGCCAAATGAGTGTTTTATAGTATGTAACTCTTTTTTGAAAGTAATACCAGTGGACCATTGTAGTCTGTATGAAAAGTACTATGAATATATGTTTCTATTTTTAATAAAGTGTGATAGCAGCGTACTGTACATGTGCTGTGCTCCTACTTTTTCTTTTTTGCATTTGTATTAATGCAGTATAGAGACATATCTCCGTGCCTTAAATTATATTGGAATAAACTGTCTTATATTTTGATACAAAACAAAATGACCCACCCAGCACTGAAATTGAACTTCCACAGTCATGTTGAAAAGCACAAACCTAAACAGTTTTTTAATAAATGGCTTTGGTGGAAGTGTCTCTCTCTGTAACCTGCCGTACTCAATCTGCTACTTGTGCTGTGACTGAAGTTAATGAATCCCAAAAGCGTTGTGAAAACGCTGCTCTGAACCTGGAAGATTGTTGCTGTGCTGTAAATCTCAGAGCCCGTACATCTGCGCAGAATTATCTCCATGCAGATGTAAGCATGGAGAGCACTCATCGCATCCTGAGAGGTCTGATCTCGAGTCATTCGTCAGACTGAGGTGACAAAAGTGCTGACTGCCGTTCTGTCTGCGGTGAGCTCAGTGATGCGCGGTGGCCTTCCAGCGTTCCTTGCAGGGATAAACGGAGCGTGTGACTGTGCTGGGCTCTGGTGGTGGTGGTCGTGGGTGTGCATGTTTTCTGTAGGAGTGGGACCACCATGTCTGAAGGCTGACTTCCTGTCATGGCTGCTGGCTGAGCCAGCTGACAGAAAGTCCTTGGCTCACATCCTTGAATCTCAACCAAAGAGCCTGCTGCTCCTCCTGCTCTAACAGTAAGATCATCCGCCTCTCTGCTACTTTCAGGATGCATGCTGCACTGAACAGGCCTCTTGTCTTCTGTTTCACTTTCTAATCTCAGCTCTTTAAGATTCAAGGCTTTTTGACCATTTCAGCATAGTGAGGAGAACAGGATATGATATTCAGACACTTCACAGAGACACAAAGCAAGTGCTTATCTGTCAATAATGGAAGTTTTAGGCATGAAGTGTGGGAAAAAAAAATAAAATATGACAGCACAATAATAATTTCAAAGATTACTTTTACATGCACTCAAAAAGCAATAATGGAGTGCTCCTCCTGCCCACACCAGCTGCACAGAGATCCATTTCTGAAGCAGTTTCAATTGATGGACAAAATACTTAGTCCTTGTTTCAGGGTCCAGGGTTCTGAATTAGACACAAGAAGTCTGGTAACTTCCACAGTCTGTCTTTTTAGTATCAGATTACCTCAGTAAGGAATCCAGGGACAACATCTTCATGAGGAGCAGTAAGACAAGGTGAAGCTTGATGAGGTTCACCTACGTGTCTGTGTGTTAGTGACCTACCTGACATTTGTGCACCCACTGTAACCTGCCAGATGTGCACTGATGGTGTGGTTAGTTATCTACACACTAAAACCGGGAAGCAAGAGTGTCAGTAATACAGTGAAATCAGATCCAGAAAGTAGCATGGGCAAGGCACTTTATTAGGTACACCTTGCCAGTACCCAGTTGGACACCTTTTGCTTTCTGTCTTAATTTTTCATGCCATAGATTCAATAAGCTGCTGGAAAGATTTCTCAGAGTTTTTGGTCCATGTTGACTTGACAGCATCACACAGTTTATGTGTACATTTGTAAATGGAGATCCAAGTCCAGATAGCAGCGAGGAAAAGATTAGCTGATGAATATAAATATCTGGGAACGCTAATGGATCCAAAACTGGGATTTGAAACAGAAATATTTTAAAAAAAAACTGTGAATAGAGTTGCATTTAATGTGCATAATTTAGGAATAATTTAACAATTAAATATTTAAAATAAAATTCCCGCATTGACTCGGTGACTGTGAAAAGATAAAATCAAACAAATAAAATGCACCTCCACAATCGCTGCTACATGTCAGTTGGGCTGACTTGCCCCTGGAAAGCCTGCAGACCTCCTTATTGTATAATTGGGATAAGACTGAGGTGTGCACTGAGCATGCCCAGAGGTCCCAGCTGTGGCACCTCAGCGGAGAACAGAGCTCCCATTGTGTGCGGCTGTAACCCAACACAGTGGCTCAGATTAAAGGCTGCGGTGCCGCGTGGTCTCTGCGGACAAAAATATAAACAGTGGGCCACTACAAAGGCGAAGGGGCAGCTAGGCCCCCGGTTTCATGAAGTTTACACTGCAGTTGCAAGATCTATAAAAACACAAGTGAATGCACCATTTCTTTCTCCTGCCATTCAGGAGCAGCATGGATACACTGAAAAGAGAGGCTGGAGGTGCTTTAAGCAGCACTCACTTTAATGCCACTCTGAGTTGTATGACAGCTGCTATTTGAAGTTCATGGCATTGATTAAGCCCAAAGCAAATATCAGTTAGATGGGTACTGGTCACATCTAACTGATCGACAGAGGTTAGATGTGATTATTTACATAATATGGTTTCAGGTACCTTTCAAAGTTGCAACGTTCATTTCATAAATATATTAAATATGTGTTTTTCTAAAATTAGATTGAGAGCATAACTGTCATATTAAGTGATAATGAAGATTATATCCATAAAACATTTCAGTACAACAGCATTTAAGCCTCAAATACACTGCAGAGCTTTACATCTCTTGACTGTTTTAAAGGTCATTTGGTCCATAAACCTTAAAACAGTCTGAGAAATAAGAAGCAAACTTGATGATTATTATTAGAAGCTTCTTCTGTGGCTTGTTTAATAGTATTTCTCTAGCATGGGGCTACACTTGCTTGCTACAGGTGCCTGTTTATGATGGAAATTGAACATCATGCACAGCACCTCAGGATCACTGACACTGACTGTAATCCTGCTGTTGTTTATCGATGCATAGTGCCATTGGTTCCCCCCACTAAGAGCATGCTCACCATCACAGAAGCTCCACACAAACAGTATGGACTCCCCACAATCATCAGCATTTTTCTAGAATATCTGCTCGGCATAATAACTACCTCATGCCTTTTAAAGCAAGAGAGCATCCCTCTCTCTCTGAGATACTCATGATTGACTTTCTGATGATGCGTTTAGGTGCAGTCGGGTGAGCGTACTATCCACTAGATGACGCTCTCGGTTTTTAAAGGCATTCACTTACAAATTGGATTTATGCGTAAATTATGTAAGGTGAGAAATTTTCCCAGAAGTCTAAGTCACAAAACTTGTAGTTTGTTTTAGAAATTATTAGAAATGTACGAACTTTTATTGGGTTACGCTACATGTCAAACACATTTTTGAACTACAAGAAGTTAATAAGAAAGAATAATTAATTAATTAATTAATTGTCAGGTGTCACCTCTGACTACAATATTCCCCGCTGGTGCAGGAGCTTCTAAAAAGCCCTGCTCAGCTGAACCGACCGGAGTCGGTCCAAACTGAGTGGGGCCCGGGAGTTCTGGGGGTAGTCTGTGTGAGATCTGTTCCAGGACCAGCGGACTGCTTTTGAGTGGGTGGGCGGGTAAAGTGCGCTTGTTTGAGGAGGCGGAGCGGCCCGGAGGGTCGGAACGTCCTTCTGAAACGGTTCTCACTCACTCTCAGAAAACAACTCAGGACCAAATAAGTTAGCAAAGTGCGGTGCGGGCACTTTGCAAAAGAGTTTAGCTTTTAAAAACCAGTCAAAGAAAACTTTTTTTTTCCAAACCTGGGATAAGTGAGCAAGCGGGAGCAACGACGCCAGTGAGTAACTAACTAGCTATCAGTGACTGTCCTGTGCGCGAGACTGTTTAACAGCCGTTAAACTCAGCCGGAGGAGAAAAAAAAAATTAAACGGATAAAAGGGCCGCTTATTTTCCTACACAGCTCGCTTACTTCAGGTGAGTGGTGCAGGTGAGAAAGAGGTGAAGTAAAACTTGAAGATGGTGGTGTGTTTCTGCCACCTGTTGCACTCAGCAGCCAAATAACGAGAAACTGCGTCAAATCAAAGCGCTGGTTCTTCGCTTTGGCTAACGAGCTACTGTATGATTTCAGTTCTCAGATCTGCATTTAATTAACTATCTTTTTTTTTTTTTTTTTTTTTTATTTTTTTTTTACATTTTTTTTTTTATTTTTTTTTTTTTTTTTTTTTATCTTCGGT
>VUQG01006693.1:0-15602 GCA_015106755.1 Etia nguti | reverse complement strand
TAACTTATGTTTACAACTGCTCCTGTAAGGTCACGTTGCTTGTACTGTACCTGCCGCTAGAGATTAGTGAACTCCCATTCATGTTACGTAACTTAATAATAATTTCCCACCGTTTAAACCCTCGCTGACAGGTTTGTTTCCAACGTTTTCCAAAGTTTGGTCCCATCTAGCTCTAGGTGTTTTGATATGTTAGTGGCTATAGGTGTTGACACAGAAAAAGTCAATTTTTTGCATTTCACCCTCGCTTGCATCCTAACTTGCACTCTGGATGGGCATCACAGGGGTTATTGAAGGCAGCACCGACCCTGTGTAAGGACAGTGAGGCAGCTCACTGAGAGTTTCCTCCTTTTTGCAGTGAAAAACACAATGGGAGGAAAAAGTTACACACTTGTTGGAGCCCTTGTGTGTCGGATGCATATGACACTGAGCATAAAAGGGGCTATTGTGTCGTCTCAGGCTTTAATCTGTCTCATCCTCCCTGACAGGACACCTTACCTCAGCCTTTCTCTCCTCCCGTTTGCGTGTGAAACTGACTAATTCTGGCTAATTGAAGCATCATGTCACTAGTCTCCTGGAAACAAAGTGGAGTTGAATTATCTTCGCGGTTTGCTAGGAGTGGCCCACAAAAGTTTCTTGCAGTACTTCATGGTAGAAACTTGGGCTGTTTAAAAGGCAAGATTTTATATAGTTTCATCAAGTTAAAAGCTTCCCAGGTAGCTGTTGTTTCGTGCCTTATATGGCTGATATGTGTGTGTGTGGGCATTTACACATTTGATCAGTGAGGAGATATGTGGGGATCAGGGTGGTTTTTCAAGCTCAGTTAAATACCTTAGTTTAAAATCTTCTGCCAGATAAAATAACCAGAGATGAATGTCTCTTTTTGGCTTATCTATCCATTCATCCATCAATCCATCCATCCATCCCCTTCTGCTTATCTGAAGTTGGTTGCAGTGGCAGTGGGGTGAGCAGGGTATTACTGACTTCCTCTTCCTTAGCAGTGTTATCCATTTCCTCCTGGGGGATCCCGAGATGCTTCTAGGCTGCATGACATATACCAGGAATGTCAAACATACCAGTACTGGCCCATTGGAGGCTCCAGTTGGGCCCACTGGCTTCAGTGAATGTGAAAATTGTAAAGACGGAGGGCATAAATTTAGGACTTAACTTTCTTTTAATTAAGTTTTAAAGTATTCTTAATGAAAGACATCGCCAAAATAAGTATGAGACAGATTAACCAGCAATTTTTTTTTTCTTAGTAATTCATCAAATAAAAGTTCTTGTTTTTCACTTTTTTTTAAATTACAGGACAAAGTTGGTTACTGGTTTCTTTGAGTTACTGCAGTAGAATAGTACAATATCGGAAGGTCTCAAAGGAAGTGTGTTATTTAATATATTATTAGACAGTAGTTACACTGATCCAACCCACTTAAGAGCAGTTTAAAAGGACATGTAAAATCACCCCAAGGAGTTCTTTGTTTTACCCAGGGTCTCCCCTTAGCTAGGCATGCCTGGAAAACCTCCAAAGTAAGGCATCCAGGAGGCAGATGGTTGACCTACCTCAGCTTGCTCTGTTTATCTGAGGTTAAGGTAAACCAGGGAGGAATCCACCATTTTGCTGCAATATCCACTTTCTAGCAAATTAGAAAAACCTGAAAAATAGACATGTAAAACAGCCAAATTTGCAGGTGCATTGCCATGAAACCAAACAACTCATAGTACCTTGTTTTCTAAATGATTATCTGTGCCCATAAGTCTGTCTTGACCCATTTCACACTTATGTGATACATCCTGCTTTTGGCCTTTCTTGTCAGTCTTATCAGTGTCCTCCTTCCAGACCCACCTCTGTCTATCTTTGTATTGTAACATCAGAAAAGGACACTATCAGCAAGACAAACAGGAACACGTTGAAAGGCCATTGTCCAGCGAAAAGCACATGGTGGCCGCTGATGGCTTTGTCTCCACTGGCTTCCCTGAAAAACACTGGGTGGCTCACTTTTAATATTTGTACACAGTTTGATATTTATTGCCAGCTGCGCTCTCACGGTCTAGCTACAAATCTGTCAGCTTTGACAGACCCGCAGTTATTATGCATGTGACAGAAAAGGGCTCGATAACATTTTGTTGCCCTCTTTTCATGACTTTTCCCAGAGCTGCAATTAACAGTGTCATTTACAAGGCTCACCTGTGCCGTCTGTGCACACAGACAGAGAACTGAACCCAACACCTGCTGTAGTTATTTAGACATGACAGCTTTGAGATGTTTCCCAGGTTTAACTGATTCATATTCATGATGATACCTTTTAGCAGGTGAAGAGAACGGTATAGTCTTTGTCAAGCACGGTAAACAGTCATTTCGTTATATCATACCTGTTAGTCACACACTTTTGAGGCCTCGCTAAACAGTACCTGGCTGATTCTGTTATTAAAGAATGTGGCAGGAGTTGACTCATCTCTTCAGGGATATTATGGCTTCTGAGATGTTACAGGCAACACAAGGGGAGGGCATTGTCTTCATTTGGTTAGAGCACATTACTTGAGTAGTTTGACACAAAGGTCTCTCCTGGGAAACAAGTAGAATAGAAGGAATGCAAGACAAGAAGGGAAAATGAAAGCTACAACAATAAAGTTTCATTATTGGCTGAATGCACATCTAAGGAATGTTTGTTGATGTTGTTGAATTATGTAGCATCTCATCTTAAATCTTCTCCTTGCAGAGGTGGGCCAGTTGATCCAGGAAGAGGGATTTATTTTCCTTCTGCATTCCTGATGGAGTCGTACAGAGTGTCTGGCATTCCTAGCAGCGGACCACAGCGGGGGTATGCTCAGCCATCCCGCCCTTCCAAGCCACACAGTAATGGAGCTGGAACATATGGTCTCAGCATCCGAGTCCAAGGTATAGATGGACACCCCTTTGTGGTTCTCAACAACCAGGATGGGGGTCCCCAGACTTATATGGACCCCAGAGATAATGGCTACATCGACACAGAAGACTCTTTTATCAACAGCTATGATGAGTATGACTTTAGAGGTGGCAAAGAGGCTGAATCTAACAGCCCCTTTGTGGAGTACAGGACTCAGAAGATATTGCATTATACTGGTCCCCAAAATGGTGTCACAGAATCCCAAGGAAAGAAACCATCCTCCCTTCTGAACTTCCAGAAGCACCCTGAGATACTACAGCCGTATGATCCAGAGACCAACTCCCTGAACCTTGAGGGTTTCAACAGCCTTCCTGCAAGGCCTGACACTGGGAGCCAGCCCCAGAGTTGGTCCCCAAGATCTGCAGCATCTCACCGTAGGGCATCAAGCCTTGACCGGAAAAAAGATGCCACGCCACTTGAGAACAGACAACCTACATCCCAGGGTGTGAATGAGGCAGGCTTTCCTAAGCTGAAGCCACAGCTCACTCAGCCTCAGAGCAGGCCACAGTCACAACTGTCTCAGCCACAGGTCAAAGCTCCTCTTACCAACCTGAATCCAGCTCAACCCAAGCTGACCTCTAAAACTCCACATCAACCAGTTCCTCCAGCCCAGCCTCAGCCCTCCACTGTGTCGAGCCCTAGGAGTCCTATGAGCAGCGCCACCTCCAGCCTCGAGCGCACCCGTCGTGAGCCCGATGTCCTTCCCCTGCGCAGGACTGATTCCAGCGAGCCAGTTCTTCAGCCATCTTCCCGCTCCCGCCACTCCTCCTCATCTTCCACCTCTAAGATGCCGATGGATGAACAGATGGAGGCCCTTTATGCAGACACCATAAACCGTCATGAGAATCGTCGCTACATCCCTTTTATGCCTGGTTCAGGCAGAGATATTGACACAGGCTCCATACCCGGTGTCGATGAGCTCATTGAGAAATTTGACGGCAAAGATGGCACTCAGCGCAGAGGCAGGGCAGGGCGCAGAAACAGGATCAATCCAGAGGACAGGAAGCGCTCACGAAGTGTTGATAGCGCCCTCGGCCTGCGAAATAGCTCTAGCTACATGGAGCTACATCGAGGCACATCCAAGGAGCATGTCCTGCTTCCCTCACAGCTGAGGATGCAGAAATCAGCTGGCAGTCAGGAGTCCTGGCTCGTAGATCAAGTTGACTCCAGATCTCATGCCACCAGTGCACCTGGCTCCCCACAGGGCACCATCTCTAAAGGTGTTGGCTCTATACGGGGTTACAAAAACCCTCAGACTCTTCGGTCCTCTTCTCTACCGTTTAAGAGTAAAGCGAGTGAGGAAAGTGAAAAGGTTTTAACATCTTCACTGTCATCGTCATTATCCAGGCCATCTTCTTCAGCAAACAAAAAGCCCGGGACAGAGGCGGATGTACAGGTAAAATGTCAGACCATTATCACTGGATCCTACATTTGTTTGTTTTAACTTGTGTTTCATGTTAATTTAAAGTAAAGTAGCATTGTTCAAAATATGATCTATGAGAGAAGTGTTCCTCTTTTATTTTGTTAAGATCTCACTCTCTCTTCCTGACATATCCAGGCGACACCTGATCTCCTGAAAGGTCAGCAGGCGCTGTCGCAACAAACAAATGAAGAGACAGCAAAACAGATTTTGTTCACTTACCTTAAAGATGGGTAAGTCTGAACTTTTTCCCATACAAAATGTGACCAGATATTTTGAAAACATCTTGACTCAAGAACTGACTGTTATTCACACAAAGGAAGAAACCGTTCTGTGGAAGCAAATTAATGTACCTTTTTTATCTGAGCTGGACTGTTTGTGATAAAAACGAAGGAATGTGCTCTTCGTACCCTCCCATCCAGGCTGTGAGTGATCCAGTTGTCTGGAATTTGTTTTCTTGCAGAATCCCACTTTTAGTCAGCTTTGTTCTTGGTTTAGTGTGAAATGATGGTAAAATCCTGTTTTTCTGTAGAGGAGATGATCTGTCTCTGGAAAAAATTACATCGAGTTTGCATTTAGGCTGTGGATACCAGTGAGTCTTTCAGTGTTTAAACAGTTAATACCGTCATCAGTAACAATTTCACAGAGAGAGTTTTCTAATACAGTCACTACAGTTTCTGGATGTGTTATTGAATCGGGGTATTGTAGAAGTCGAACAGGAAGCTGTTTGGGTGTGTCGGGCCACAGGTCAGGAGCCACAGGACAAATGAAAGGAAGCACAGATGGAAGTGCAGGGGCTGAAACTGAACTACATTCTCAAGGCCCAGAAGAAAAACATGCAGCAACAGGGGTTATAACAGTTTAATGAAAATCATGTGTATGAGGAGAGGGGAGGTTTAAGGGGTTTGGCTTTCAGTGTCAGTCTTGCCATGTATTGAAATAATCTATTGCTGCTGTCAAGTGAAAGTGGCGCAACTTCAGTTTTGTTGATTTTATGTTTTCACCCAAACTAAAGGATTAAATGTTCTTCTGTGAGTTTAGAAAATCCCCTGATCTTCGGGCTTTCAGACATCTGTTGATGATCTCAGAAATGGGCATTGTTCAACGCCGAGGACCAAGCTGCTTTTTAAACTCAGGAGAAGTTGAAGTTATAGGAAATTAATGTTTTTTACTGTTTAGAACAATGGGTTTGTTTGTTAGTTTTTAAAGACATTTGAAAAAAATAGGGCTGGTGTAGAAACTTTGTGGGTGTGGTTGTCTTTCTGCCCAATACTGTAAATCCCAGCTTCTTCCTCATCACCATCTTTTTTTTCAGTAATTATTATATTATTTGGGCGGTTGGCTGTAGCTCAGGAGGTAGAGCCAGGCCATCTACTAATCTACTAATCCTTGGGCAAGATGCTAACCCCAAGTCTCTCTATGACAGATCCATCGGAGTGTGAATGTGTGTGAATGTTAGAAAAAAAGCAATCAAGCAAAGAAAAAAAGTACTTGTGTGAATGGGTGACTGAGGCATGTTATATAAAGCGCTTTGAGTTCTCAGGTAGGGTACGAAAGTGCCCTGTAAGCCCCGGTCCATTTACCATCTAAAATAAACGAAACCTAGACCTGACTACAGAAGTTTACTCACGATTTCCATTGGAATAGGAATGGTGAGATCTCTTAGCCCCTGTAGCCATTTTTTAATATATAATAGAAAAAACTGAACTGTATATATTTATATAGCTGCATTTTATATACCAATGTAGTTCAGAAAATAAAATACACTGCCTATACGGGTTGTGTTCATGTGCCTCACAGTTTATTGGATGGCTATAATGGCGCTGTTTGTGCTGTGAGGTATCACTTCCAGGCAGCATGATCCTTTCTCTCCCCTTCTAAGGAGGGGAATAAGCTACTGTTTTCCCAGAGCAATCTGGGATTAACTCCTGGCCGCCACAACATTGAAATCAAGTTTTTGAAACCTTTGATAAGCAGAGTGTTTTAACGTAACTGTCTGTGTGCACACGTCTGCAGGAGCAATGATAATGACGAGATGACGAAGAAAAAGGTCAACCTTGTCTTTGAGAAGATACAGACATTGAAGTCTCGGGCCACAGCAAGTGCGCAAGGCGACAACAAAGTAAGGCCATGTTATGTCATTCTGCTTGTGCACAGTGGTAATCTACAGTTACAGTGTTAATTGCCAATGAGATGTCAAACAAGATGTCATCTTTCTGCATCTTTATATCAAAATTGGTGGTGATTGGGGCGGTGTAAAAGGGTAGCACTAGCTTAATTCTTTAGTCTGTCTACCAATAAATGGGTGGGAGATGAACCAGGCTGGTTTAATTATTAAAATTCATTTTTATTTAAGGCAATTGATAATTAAATATTGTGTGCATATACTTTCATGAGATGTTAACACCAAAGCTGTTTACTGTCACCTGAAGATTATTTAATTTATCAGGGTACTACTGTCCAAAGATCCAGTCTCCATTTGTATTTGTAATGGATTAATAAGAAATAAGCACCTCTAAACTGTTTGTTTTCTCCAGGCCCAGGATCTTGCTGCTCAGACCAAAGCTCTGCAGGAGCAAAATGCTGAACTGGAGAAAGAAATGTCTGAATTGAAAAGACAACTAGAGGAACTAAGCATGGTAAGAACAGCGCAACGGTCTCTGGGACCAGCCTGTTTATGTTGGTTTTATTGCTTAACTTGTTGTTATTTGAGAATATCCTTTAATCAAGGGTTTGGTTGAAAAGGAGCTTTACAGGATTACCGTTGAACTAGCTGAATTTAAAGACTAGTGTTTGGGTGTAGCGTTGACTAAGCTTAGTACAAAGGCTAACAGAATAATGGAATAAATAGGCTACTCCCTTGAAAACTCATTATTCTGTTGATCTGTTAGGTAAGGAATGAAATAAGAAGTTAAATAATCAAATATGGATAGTTTTGGCAAGGCGTTGACTTTGGGGTAAAATATGTGCTATTGATATGCTGCTTGTATATCAATGGCACTGCTTGCGATACTTAAAACACGTCCTGTAATCAAAAAACGCTGAATTGTCAAATTTACTTTCAGCAAACAATAAATAAAAATTTTCAGTTCAAATGCTAAAGCTTAGTTGAAGAAATGTAAAAGATTAGATGCGTGTCTCCAATTACACACACAAGCTGTAATAACCTTGTCATTTTTACTAACAGAAAAATCAGGCTGACAAAAGGACGACTGCAGATTTGAAGGAGCTGCAGGAGAAGCTAAAGCAGAGCATGGAAGAGTGCAAGAACCTGAAGGAAAAACTTGCCAAAACAGAAGCTGACCTACAGACCACAGTGGAAGAGTAAGTGTAAAGGAGGTGCAAATGCCTCCATAAGAGGCATATTAAATAAAATATTTTATACGCAGTTAATTTCAAATAAATAAATGGGTATTTTTTTTGTCAGCTGCCTCTCCAGTGAGTTTCTCATCCTGCAGATGAACTCTGACTTCACCATGTTGGATTGCAGCTTGTGTTGGTAGACTTTGTTCTTCTGTGGAGCCTCTGTTAGTTTATTGATTCCCCACCTGCTGCTGGTTCTGGTAAGAGTGATCCTGCAGCTTTCAGTGGATCACCAAATCAAAGTCTACCATCACCAGCTGCAGTCCAAGATGGTGATGAAAAAAATAACAAAATGTTTCACTTTAAGAAATAAAAAAAAAAGGTCATTTTTAATAAATGGCAGCAACACATCTTTAAAAAGTTGGGACAGGGCCATGTTTACAGCTGTGTAGCATTCCCTCTTCTTTTAACATCAGTCTGTAAAACATCTGTGAACTGATGAGACAAGTTTCTGAACTTTTGCTCAGCAGTCCATTTTTTAATTCATGATACACCAAATGTTTCAGTTGGTGAAAGATGTGGACTGCAGGCAGGGCAGCAGGTTCAGCACCTGGGCTCTTCTACTATGAAGCCATGCCGTTGTAATAGATGCAATGGTTTAGCATTGTCTTGCTAAAATATGCAAGGAGTTGTCTAAAAAAAATAAACAAACCGAAAAGTGATCTGGATTGGAGCATATGTTGCTCAAACACCTCTATATACCTTTCAGTAGTGATGATGGCTTTCCCAAGGTGTAAGCTGCCAATGCCATAGGCACTAATGCACCCCCGTAACCCATACATACTGGATTTTTATTGTTTTTTGTCCTTAAGTGATTAAAACTGGAAGTGCGTGTGATGGCAAGCATTTTGTTTGTATTGCTGCAGTACTGGTTTCTAATGACTAGCTATGAAGCCCCCACATGGGTAGTTGGGAACACACTCAAAGCCAGTGGGTGAAGCGCCTCCTTGTTTCAGGTGTATCAAAAGTGTGATTTAAGTAGCAGTAATAGAGATCTGTTGTTGAAATGGCCCAGGCTGTTGATAGTTACTGTGGTTACCATGTCAGTACCTCTGGGTTATAGTACAACTCTTTGTGTCCCCATGAGTTTGCTAGGTTTATCTTTTACCCTCCATATTCCTGTGTGCTTGGTGACTCATTTACCATTCAATCACAGCACTAACTGTCCCGTTCCATACGTGTAATTGTTTTCACAGTCATTCAAGTACAGAGTGTCGCCACTATTCATAGCTTCCTTGTTTTGTTTTGAGCTCTGCACGGTTGAAAAGGAAATTTTAGCAAAGTTGCCAATCTTTGAGCCAATGGTTTTGTGTTTTTAATTTGTGTAGCACTTCATGAGAATTTCATGCTGTTGAAAACTGAGCTTTTTTTTTTTTTTTAATAATTTCTCCCTGTGTCTGTGTTGGGCCCTTTTATCATAATGTTTTGTTCTGTGAATCCAGGATCTTTAATTATCATTTCCTTGTTCTTCAGTTTATTATCTGTAGCTTCAGCTTAGCTGTGCTTTTCAGCTTGAAGAGTACCAAAGAAGTCTTTACTCCTCTGACTCTTTTCTGTAAAATTAATTTAGCCTTTATTTCCAGCTGCAAATCAATCAGGGACATTTCTGTTTATGCCTACTCTTGAATCAGTATGTTACCTTTAAAAAAAATAAAAAATTAATATGTAAAATTTTAGTATGTTACCTTTTGAGACCAGTCTTTATCAATATATTACTGTGTGGTTTTTGTTTAAGGTGTCTCACATCACTTAACATCCTCCACCTCAGAGATGGAGAAGCAGATTAGAAATTATTGGTTTTAAATCATGCAGTTATTCATTTTAATGAGTGTGCTCTATAGGCATTACATTCAGCTCGACCACATTTGATGCCATTTGTACATGAATTAAGGCGCAGGTGCATGGGTATGTTTGTACATTTGTGCAGTGTATGAAAAGGACCTGTACCATGCTGTGACATGTTGAATGGTTTGTTAGGCTTTTCCAGGTGAAAATGGAAAGGGAGCAACACCAGACAGAGATCAGAGACCTGCAGGACCAGCTGTCAGAGATGCATGATGAACTCGACTCAGCCAAGAAGTCTGCTGCTGATGGAGAGAAAGACATGCTTATGGTGGTGAGCCACAGTGCCCCTTGTTATAGAAAGCAAAACATTTTTATTCTTCTTGTGCTTTTTTTTTTTGCACTTTGCAATCGGGTTAATTAACTTCATTCATAAAACAATATAGAAGATTTAAGCTTTAAAAATTTTAAGTTCCCGTTTCACGTAATATTCAAAAGACCTAAACGCAGCCCATATAGCAATTAACCTGTCACTGATTTTCTAAATTCCTTACATTGTAGCTAAAATGATCACACTGACATTATAGTTGCTGAAAGCTCTGATGTTTTTTTCTGCAAATTCTGGACTAAATTTGTCAAAATGTCTGCATTTTCCATAGGACATGATGCAACTCAAGGTGGAAATGCAGGAAGCTATCCTAGCCAAAGAGGAACAGGAGGAGGTGCTGAGGCGGCGAGAAAGGGAGCTAACGGCTCTGAAAGGAGCTCTGAAGGAAGAGGTGGCTGCTCATGATCAGGAGCTGGATAAAATGAAGGAGCAGTACGAGAAGGAAATAAGCAAGCTGCAGACATCTTTGGAGGAGGCCAAGGAGGTAGTCAGCTTCCGATGTAGTTTCCCTCAGTTCCCTTCCTCCACTCTCCTCTACTTTGATTCCCTCTCTGTTTTCGCCTTATTTGCCATCTCACCCACAGCACAGTGTTACAGAGAGGTGTGGGTATAAGCACAGTCAGGGGTACTGTAACCCTGTATGCTGTGGATTTTAAGTTCATCTATGGCTACGTCCACACTAGCCCGGATAGATTTGAAAACAGCGTTTTCATCTGAAAACGCTCCGCGTCCACGCTAGCGTTTTCAGTCGTTTTCACAGAGTTGTGGGTCCACATTGAAACGTCCGAAAACGCTTAAGTTCCAGTCCTGCGCATGCGCAAAAGTGAGTGAGAATTAAAGAATTTGAAAAAAGATATCTGGAGCATGTACAAACTGATATTAATCTTTTTTAGGGCTGTCAAAATTGAGAGCAATCAAAACAACTGCTGTATAATGCACTCCGCTATCTTTGTTTAATTGGTCACATGACTGCATCACATGACTAAAATGCGTCATCGTTTTCGAAAGTCGTTTTAATCAGAGTAACTGCATTTCTGTAAAAAAGAATTGCACGAAAAGCATTAAAGGGAAGCAAAAAGGCCTTGTTGTTTTTTCTAATCGGCTGCCTCTCTCACAACTATTGCTCTTTAATTTATGTTGGTGAATAGTAGCTTCTCAAAACTACTTTACGCCTTAATAGAAATGTAGAAAACTGCTGCTAACTCGTCTTTTAGCATATGTTGTACTAAGCCTTGAAACATTCATTTGTTCAGTCTAGAGTTGTGCGATGTGAGTTGTTTGTTCTTTTCAGTGAAGTGGAAATTGACCTCCACTTGAGTTCACTGTGCATGAGCTGAGTCAACATAGCAAACTGATAAAATGAAAACGAAACACTATGTAACATTTAAATGTCGCTCATCATCAATTTTCGTGGGAAGTCTGTCTCACTGACTTAGTCTTCTTACAAGGAGAACTTTTTAAAATTACAATTTAGAAACTTTTGTCTGTATTTGTAAGTATTGTCTTACAGTCAAGGTCATTATTGTAGCGCAGTGGCAAGTTTTATCATCATCATGATTTCTGGCAAGCTTCACAACAGTCTTAAGAAATCTGAACCATTCAGTATTATTCTGCGCCACTAGGAGATTACTTTTAGTGATGGGCCATTCATTACTAGTAAATGGAAAAAGTGCATTTTCTAGTTAGAGGGGTTGTCATCTATTGTTTCAGAAATAGAAGAAGATGAGAAGAATAGCTTTGAATGGCACTGAAGATGCATTGTTGTCAGTGATTTTTGTGACCCACGTGTGTCCTGTTTATCTTCACGAGTGGAACTTGTCCTTGTTCTCAGCTTCCTGGAGGCCTGGTGGGGATCCAGAGCATTGCTGTGTAACAAGGCCCTATGAGAACATTTCCTTTTGTCAAACAGAGGTACTGCTCCCCTGAGGTCATCAGGGATTTACCCTCAGTGCATTGTAAACATTTGGCAAGATAAGGTCATTGTTTTTTCTCTTGTGAGGTATAAAAGCTGCCTCTTGTTGGATTGTTTCCTTTATTTATCTTGAATTAATGTTTTCTCCAAAGGTTAGAGAGTCTGGTGTATCCATTACTATGCAGAACATGAAATTGTATCCATCTAAAGGAGTGGCATCCCTTTACCAGTTTAATATATGATGTTTATGCTGGGCAACATGCAATTAAGGGGAAAAAAATCTAAACAAATCAGCATGTAAGGCTGCCTGATTAAAGAAAAAAATCATACTCATTATTGCTCAGTATGGAGATCATTATTATGTTTAACACAGTAACTCTTGTTTCTAGGAGCCTCACAATGGACAAAATTTTTTCTGAATTGGTTTTACCTTTCTTGTTTATCAAAAGTCAACAAATCAACGCCGTAATTCTTTTATCTCAGTAATCTTGTTTTTTAATTTTTTGTAATTCAATTGTAGTGGCATAAAATTTTTGATTACATAGACAGTCCTGCCAGCATGTAAATTACACATTAAGTAAATCATTTTGCAGTCATGGCTAAAATAAATATTGTGAAATCATCTGAATATTTCGCCTTGCCCTCTAACTGAAGTGCTACCTTTATTTAGGTGCCTTCCTCTTTGTTGGACCTGATATTTGCGGTGACCAGACCTGCTCTTGTGGACAGGAATGCTGGAAAGTGGAACGCGAAATCCCTCTGTATAGTAGTTAATTGCAGTGACGAGCCATCACTAATCTAATGAGCTGCCGTTCCTGATCGCGTCACGTCCCCTCTTCTCTCTACACTCTGAAAGAGTGGGGGTAATTGTGGACCTCAGTTGCTGATGAATGATGAGTTTGTTTCACACAATAAAAGCAGCGGGGGTTGGGACATGCGGAATAAGTGGGTCAGTATGCTGCAGGAGAGGGGATGCAAGGCTGACCCCTGTGAAAGAAGGGTGGGGGGGCTGCTTTGTGTCTCAACTTAAAAGCTACATTGTGTTTTTTATGAGATCAAATGTATGGAATTTTATCTAGGCTGAAAAACGTTGGTCTTATTGTTTTAGGAAAATTAGCCAATGCTTATTTAACAAGCATTAGCGCCATTCTTAATGTTCTGTAACTAAAGATATGTATTCATATGGAACTAGACATGTGCTAGTATGTGAAAAATGTGAAAAGATGAGGTGTGGTGAGTAGAGATTAGGGTTCGTTTCCAGGAATGTCGGGGTCAGAGTGGGGAATGTGCACCCTGTAGACCTCCTCCTTTACTCAGCTCCAGCTTTGTTATAGTGTACCCGCTCCGATCTGCGGGAGAGGCTCAGATATTTTCATTTATTCCTCTTCAGGGTGCTGCAGTTGCTTCTCCGCTGCCACATTGCTCCATATTCTCAGTGTTAGAGGCTTTAAAAGGTCTCAGCCCCTCCTAACTGTAAAGACAGAGCCTTGTGCTTATCGCATCATTTCCAGCTCTTGTTATGTTTCACCTACAGATCCAAACCACAGTGTGTAACACAGCCACGTTGTTATCATGCTCTCATCTCTAACCTCAATCCCAAATGCTGTATTCTTCATTTCCTAACTCCACAGTTTCCACACAACACTCCACAGTGATCTCCTGTGGACCTAAATGCAGTTCATTTTCTGGCCTGTACCCTATCTTAGCCTGCCTCTCCAGTAATCTCTGCCAGTGTGTGAACTGAAGTCTCTCTGTCTGATCATCAAACTTGCGTAGCTCAGAGAAGAGTTCCCCCTCAGGCTTGTTTTGAAAGTAAGGACTTCAGCATGAGTCTGTGTGTTTGATGATAGCTCTGTATTTCCCAGCGTAGCTTTGGGAGCTGATTTACCAGGCGACTGGGAAGAAGAGGCATGAGATGCAGGACAGCAAGCAAGGAAGGAAATGATTATCTTGACAGAGATGGCAAGGAATTAGCAGTTTATCCTTGTTGAAATATTAGGCGATTTACTTCTTGGTCTTCAAAGAGCTGTGGTGATAACTTTATAGATTGATGACTTTAAACGCTATGAAAACCAGGGACTAAATACCCTGCAGCTCAGTCAGTAGGTGTTCAGTTCAGAAAATGTTGCAGCACAGCTGTACATGGGTCAGGTTTGTGTGAAACTAGGCAGTGGCTTGGATTTTTGTATTTATTGTTTTTGCAGGAGCCCAATCTGCCAAAACATCTCGCAGAAGTCAAGTAAAACACTCATCTCCTGTTGAGATGTGCAGAGACTTTTGTTGTTCTGCTTTCTGTTTGGTTTGGAATCTGAACCTGTTTCATACTTTTGCATCTTGTATTTGGATTCATACCAACAGGCTGCTTTTCCACATGAAATTAAATGTGATAGTAAATTGATGTGTGGGCTGAGGTCTCTGCATTTGTGTTGTAAATTCTCTGGATTGACTTGTTGTGTGGGATGTGTATTATGGGTGTTTCTTTTCTCACTCATAGCTCTATTTCAATTCTGTCACCTTTGGCCTGAAAAAACTGGAATATGCAGTTTTCTGGTCTCTTTCTGTTTCTGCTGAAACTTTACTCAGCATTTGACTGAACTTTATTCTGGACTGTGATACCTGATTTTACTGACACTCTGTGGCCTATGAGTGAACAAACAGTGGTAACACTGTTTGTTAAAGTGGTTCAAAATGCTTTACTTCTGCTGTACTTTGTCTTGCTTTGGATTTTCCTTAAAAAAGAAACATCAGTGTCTCTTATAGAACTTATTTGGTGCCATTTCTTCTGGTCTCTGTTATGTCGTTACGTCCCTGCAAAGGGGCTTTGCACAGAGACTCTTTTAAAAGCTGGTTTCCACTCGCATTTCTCTGAGGGAAAGACTATATTTGATTACGCCTTTAGGAGATTTCAGTACTTCTCGGGTTTCACATTTTAATTTGTACTTCAATCCTTTCTTTCATTAGTACATGACAGGTCTCCTGTTGCAGTTACCTGACAGATACCTGAAACTGAGGTTAACTGTTTTTTAAATTAAAGATAGCTGTTGTATTTGTAACACATACTTTAAGCAGTTGAACAAAATCACAGCTTCTGCATTCCCCGAATAAGTTTTTCAAGTTTAATTTCCTGATATCAGGATTGAGTTCAGATAATCTGATATCATGCAGAAAAGGCTGTGGGCTCTACATGACCTTGGGCGGTTTTATTTTCTTAAGTCATGTGTGTGTAGTAGTTCCTTTCCAACAAGGACAGCAAAGAACTCAATTTATCTAGCTGTCAAAAACTTAAAATCCACAGTGACAAGAACAGGATTAGTTAGAATAAGCAAGTGACATGCCGATAAATGCAAATAACACATCAAACACTCCCTCTGGTGCTTTGTGTACTGACAGTGTATAAAAGACTTCCTGTAGCCTTTAGTGCTTATTTTAGCAGATCAGAATCAGAATCAGAATCAGAATCAGAATCGTGTTTATTGGCCATATATATGCGCAGACACATACAAGGAATTTGGTTCCGGTAGATGGTGACTCTCAAGCACAGCATTGTATATCTCAACAACGTAAGCAGCACAATTCACACACACACACACACACACACACACAGCTACACATACATACACAAACCTACACAAGCTGTGTAAACCAACCATAAATAACCAATCTAAATCTTATATACATAAAATACAGGATGACAGGAATGAAATGAAGTGAAATGAATACCACAGAATGTACATAAGGTGCAGTTGCAGTCTGGCAGTGGGAGCAGTGTGACAGTTCAACTGTTTAGGAGGGAGATGGCGAGGGGAAAGAAACTGT
>VUQG01006691.1:1801-12501 GCA_015106755.1 Etia nguti | reverse complement strand
GGGGTCGCGTAGGACATGACCAAGGTAATAGCAATGATGGTGGTTGGTGGTGTTAACGTGGTGGTTTGGGGGCCACACCCGACTTCAGACACCAAACCCCTAAAAAACATGGAGGTTTCCACTTGAGCTCAAACCTGTCCCCTCCGTTCTTCCTCACTCTCGGAGGATGAAATTGTTAAATCTACACGAAAACATCCAAAACACGGAAAGAGCTCCGAGACTGTAGGCCAGACCGTCCAAGGAGGAGTGATGTTGCTACAGTACAGCCTGCTGGTCAATGAGGGGAATTTATTTACCTCCCCAAATCACAGCTTCCATCCTCCACTCGCCTCTGTACTGCTGACATTTGGCTTTTTTTTTTGCTTGCTCTGCTGAGATATTCAGTTTTCTTTCCCTTGGGATTTATATATCACACGGGTAAAAAAAAAAAAAAAAAATATACACGTGCTGTTAAAAAATACAAACCTTTTCTTAAAGCACTGTTAATCAGGTCACCAGCTTTGATTACCAGATTTGTTGGCAGCACATCCACAATGCGAATCTCCTTTTAAGATGTCATTTAATTTAAATAAGATGTTATTTGCCAGGTACAGGTACATACTTTATTTTATGTGTCATTATATTACAGTAAGATGCTGTATTTTCTGTAGGACTATTCTAAAAGAAATATAAAGTGCAGCAGTGTCTGCTTCTTTTACAGTTACACATTTTGGGTATTTTTAGTTCTACAATTTAGGAAAAGGTCTTCATTATTTTACAAACAAACACTAAGTTAAAAGAAATTAATCAGAATTTTTTTTTAAGTAAATTTAAAAAATGTAAAATGTTTTTATATGTTTTGAGGAATTATTGTATTTAATATTGTATTACTAATAGTATTTCTGTAATGCATTTGTAAAATCCTGGCTAAACTAAATCCTGACTTTATTAGTAATTACATCCAAATTGTTCCCAAAACAATATCCTGTCTATCTTACAGATCTGTTTAGTGTGAATCGGGGTCTTTGATTACCACAAGTATGTTTTGAGCCCCACCCATAACGGTCCACAAAGCTTTAGCATAATAACCTAATTTGACAAACACCAGCGCGTGTTGATGTTTTTCAGCTCACTGTCGAACATTATCATCTGTCACCATCAAATGATCTCTGATCAGATCACGCTGCCCACATTTATGCCACTCTCATTTCAAATCTATGCTTAGACATCTCTTCTTGTTTCATACTCGTATCAGTGTACACCACATAAATTTAAAACCCAACAATAATGACTAGTAATTTAATTTGAATTTTTTTTTTTACATTTAGTGTTTTGGGGGGTTCATGGTTTATTTAAAATATTCAAGTGCATTCACTCACACACACACACACACGGAGAAAACATTATCCATCTAGCTTCATACAAACGCTCATTCAGTAGAAAGTATGAAAAAATCTAATTACACCACCTCAAATTGTATCTAATTATGCTGTATAACTTTGTTAACACATCTTCATAACCCTAAATAAGGCAGTGAATAACACATTAGTGACATGCTAGGTACTGCATGTAAATTTTGTGAATTTACCACTTTTCAGGGGTCAAACCTGAACCACTGGCACTGCACTGCACTATTTTTGATCCACAGATACCCTCGCTGACTTTCTTCCCAGTTCTTTTGATGGGCTTTAAAAGAAAAGAATAAAACAGAGCTATAAAATTGCTTTAGTGCGCTGGAAAAAGCTTTATAGCACATATACACTTGCAGTATAAAGAGATCAGCCTTTCAGCACTAGCAGGGACTTATTTGGAAGGTTATTAGTCTCATTTACTGCTACAGCCCCTTGGGGGGCCTTTAATTAAGAACTGGGCTCTATATGGCTCCTATTAACAACAGTGGAAAAAAATAAAGGTGGATCGAGGGGTTTGGGTGACATATCACCAAGGCTTACCTGGTCCCACTTTTTCATGATTTACAACTTTTCATTCTTTCCACTAACTTAAAACATCTGTTCCCAGATATATTTTAAGTCTTTGACCGATAACCTGCTGACTGCTTCTTTACTGCTGATACTGCTGATACATTTTTCCTCGTACGGCCATGTAAAATAAACTTCTAATGCCACACTTAGTGAGAAACGCAACCAGAAAAGCACTGTGGTTGGGTTTCTCTAAGAAGAACTTCTAAGCGGCAAGGCTGCGAGTGTGTGAGGTTGTGAAACCGTGCGTCCTATAAATCTTGCAAAGTGCAAAGTTCCCTTGATGGTGTCATGATAGAAGCGATACTCGGGCAACTAATTTCAGTGCTTGATGTCACAGTGGTCAGTGTGATAAAGGCACGTTCTTAGGAGTGGATTTCAACTGAAGACAGATTTTTTTCTTTCAGAGAATTCACATAAATTCTGCTAACCTGAACTACCAGGAAGTATAAGCTACCCGTTCTCAAAAAAAAGGAAAAACATATTTGTGGTCAGGTAACTGTGAATCGTTGCTTTTTCTCATGCTATTCAGCAACAAGTATAAGAACAGACTTTCTTAAGACGTTTTTATAACACACAAAAAAATGTCATTTAAAACCCAATTCACAGAACACAACAGTCAATATGGACAATTACACCTTCAATTATCTGCTGAATTTTTATTGCAGTGAAATACATATGAAAACTTTCATATTTCTCTTTATTCTTAAAAAAATCTCCACATGACCTTTCATTTTTCATAATTTATTGTTTGTAGACTTTCAAATACCCTAAAGATTTACAAAATACAACTTCCAACTGTTTGTTAACACAAATATCTACTTAGCTATGATTTGATATTTGTGAATCTCATGGCAGCAACTCTATGCTTCAGGCTTGTAAACCTGTTTGAAGCAACCTGCTGACTTTCAAACCAATAATGGGGAAGAAAGGTTTTTAAGTGACTTTTTAAGTGACTTTGAATGGCAGTTGGTACCGGACAAACCTGTGTGAGTATTTCAGAAACTACTGGGATTTTCCACACATAGCCATTACTAGGGTTATAGAGAATGATCAGGAAAAGGGCGGGAAGACTGCTTTAAGCTGATATGAAGGCAACAGTAATTCGTTACAACCACGGAAGGAGTGGAGGAGCATTTCTGGATGTACAACATGGTAAACCTTGAACTACCTTGGACTAAAGCAGTAGAATAGACAATGTGTAACAGTACCACCATAGCACCAAATGAGCATCACTTTAAAAATAGCCTACCTGAGTATTGTTGCTGACCGTGTCCATCCCTTTATGCACACAGTGTTCCCATCTTCTGATGGCTGCTTCCAGTGGGATAACATGCTTTGTCACAAAGACAATAGACCCATTCTAAAGGTGCCCAATAGAGCACCTCTGTGATGTGGTGGAATAGGAGAATCACATCATGGATGTGCAGCCAACAAATCTGCAGCAACTGTGTGATGCTGTCATGTCAACAAGGACCAAAAGCTCTAAGGAATGTTTCCAGGACCTTGATGAATATGTGGCATGAAGAATTAAGGCAGCTCTGAAGGTAAAAGGGGGTCCAACCTGGAAATAGCAATGTGTACATAATAATGTGGCCAGAAATATTTCACTCTAAAGGGAAGTATTATTAATCGAACTACACCCAATCCCTCCAACCTTACATTCAGTAGATGTGTCCTTGACGTGATGTCAGGATACATCCACATTCAACCTCTGCCAACCTGAATCCAGCCTTAGTTCAAACAGAGTGAGTTTTATTCAAACAGGTGGGACAGGCACTCACCCAGAGTGGGAGTGAATACCCTCTCAAACACATCGGGAAATGTGGACACATGAACCATATTACAAGTTCCCCTGCGGCCAAAAGCTAGGCCAGAATGTTGCAGCTCCCCTTTGGTCAGCCCCTCTCCTCTCCAGCAGGTAAACGCCCCGGTCCACCATATACCCCTGCTTGTGCGTGTAAGAGGGGAGAAACCGCAGCGCCCCACAGACGAGCACCATCAATGGGCCCTCTATTCATCCGCAGGTTCGGAACAGTGGCCTCTCTGATGGAGCTCCAGCACCTGGCTGCCGATGGACACAACATCAGAGGCAGGGTGGTGGCAGCATCGGTCGTCAGACTCACCACACCTGAATAAACCCCCACCCCCTTCCTCGAGCCCACATCAAATAGTAGGACTGGTCTATTTGAAAATGTGAGAGCAAGAGAGCTGAGCAAAAAAAAAAACAGTAGCAAAAGAGCTTCGCAAGGCAACAGGACTGGCTGTACAAACAGGTCACTCAGGTGCTGCTGGAGATTACTGTTTTTATTAACGGAAGAAACTGAGCCCTGTACTGAGGAAGGGGTGGTGGTGGTAGTGGCGGTGGGAGGCGTAGGGGACAAGAACACGAAGCGAAACACACACGCAGAAGACGAGAGATCGTATTTATACAGGTGCTTCTAATGCGAGCGGAGAGGGAGGTGCGCCTCGAGCACACAGCCAAGCATCTGCACAGAGTCCTCCAAGTAGGGATTGGGTTGGGCCTTACTTTGATTTCACTACGGTTAAAGTGGAAGCTGTCAGGATTAGTGCAAAGACTGCTGTGAAGTCTGCCAGGCAAACTAAACACACAGTCGCACAACCAAGTATGGAAAACCTTGGCGTGCGACACCACTACTGCAGTAGGGTAGTTACTCTTAGTTACTTTAGAGTAACACCCACCCACCCCCGCCATGTCTAATCTACAGCATGAAATTGAAAAGTAAAGTGGAGGTAAAACAAATAACCCCCTATTTCTCTCACACGTTTTCTTTTTCGTTCTTCAGTTTTATACTTTCGGTCTTTGCTGGGAGGTTTTTCCAAGTTATTTTACTGACTGTTTTGCTATTTTTACCATACCAGCTGTGCGGTGCCATTAATCACATGATTTAATTACAGTGTTTTGACATCTTTATTAAAATTATTATTGGCTTTGGGGGGGGGGGTTAGGGTCCATAATGTGATTTTTCATAAAGTAACCTTATTTGGGAATAATTTTAAAAAAAAATACAAATGAAATAACTGCCCTGTTCCAAACCATCTGGAGTTTATCTTCAGTTTGTTTATGGCTGTGCTCAAGTGGAAAAAATATCCCCAAGCTACCTTATCTTGACTTCCATTATTAGGCATCCTAATAATTCAATTTTAGGTAATTATGTTGGTTTCATTAGTTTATAATGTATATTCAGCCTGAACGTTAGCATGCATTACAGCCCATTAGTACAAACATCATTAACTAAAACCAAATGGTCAAACGACAAGCTGGATGGAAACAATTAAATTATGAGGGCAGCTAACAAAAACACAAATTGTCATTACCTTTGTCCTCACGGGTGTGTAACTGTTAACAGCACTCTGGTCTAATGAAAACAAACATTTTTCTTTCTTTCTTTTTTCTCAATATTTTCTTGTCCCTAAACAAAAGGAACAGCAGCCGTGACGTCATGAAGCTGCTCGGTGAATAAGGCTGTAAAAACAGAAATTTCCTGAGGTCATTTTCCTTTTCCATGATCTGCTTTTTTTCCCGTCTTCTTTGGGAATTGTGTCTTTGCAGTCGAAATGAAGAGAAACTGATGGTATAATTAAGCAATGCAGGGCAAAGCGTTTACAGCTGGTTCATAGGATTTTTAAACGCGGCCCTGAGGCCTCGGACGCATACAGACGAGACCTGCAAACACGAGCATCTCCACTAACTTTTTTTTTTTTTTTCCACAGTTTTATAGTCACCAGAAATACCAGAAAAGTGAGAATGTTGCATTTCTTAAAAAAAAAAACAACATTTTAGGCAGTAATCAATAAAATAACCCTCGTATAAGAGATAGGAAACATCAACACACTTTCTGTTTAGTTTTGTTTTTGCACATTAATTTATTTTTACACAAAATCTGATCATTTCAGTGAAGTCCGGCTGTAGCTGCAAATGCTGCTAACTGTAGCCTGAACCCTGCACCACACCGGGATACCTCCGAAAACAGCATTGCGTGATTTGCTCGTTTCAGTCCACCTCTGTCTGCACTCCAGATTGCAGATTTCATTAACGCTAATGGGGTCGAAAGTGGCACGCATATCTTTTAGAGCCACTTCATACGGACCTGGAAATAATCTGGATGTCACAGTTAGACATCATGTTGACGAGCCTATCTTGTTTTGTTTTTTTAAAAATTTGGTCTGGATGGGTTATTTATGCAGTACTTGCCTGCTGACTCGCTGGATTTTCCCAACCTGCGGTAAGAGGCCGTAAAGAGGGCCATTCGCTTAGTTGTTGATGGTCCCCTCGCCATAAAACCCTCCTAGAATCACCAACACCACTGTGGGGGAGTAAACATTTATCCCTAATAAGAGCAGCATGAGGTGCCCTCATTAATGCAGGATGGCTAGTGTAAAGCCAAACTAAATACACTCTTTAATTTTAAAAAAAAAAAAAAGTCCCTGAAAGTTCTCTTTACTGCTCTGTGTGTGACCTGCACATCATAAAACAGGGCCTTCAGATTCTCCTTTTGGCCTAGGAGGGAGAATTTGCTCATTGTTTGGCAGTAGAGAAAAAGCAGACTTATCATTTCATTCACTATGTGAAAGCATTAAAACAATCCATGATTTCAATATGATTCGTTCTCCTTGTTTGACTCCTTATTATCAACTGTCTAATAAAAGCAAAAAACTATGTAGGCAAAAAGGTCATGCTTAGCTTTGTGCGGGTTTGCCAACTTTTGTACTTGTATTACATGCTTTTGGCATGTAACAAGAGCTTTCAGTTTCTGCATAGTGCTCTCCTGCTACATAAATTAATCATCTATCCAAAATGGAGCTTTGTTTTTGCATTCTGCTGTTTATGAGCTTATGAGTTTTCTAAGCTATCAGATTTTCACCATGGAATATTGAAAAGTATTGAATGGAAGAGTAAGGGTATATAGAGGCATTTATAGCTAAGAAATGTGTGAACAATTACTTTGTGTTTGCTTCATAAATGACTCGTGACACTTTAGTGTAGTGCCATGCAGAAAAAAAGAACAAGGATCTTTTTTTTGCTGCCTTAAACACAATTCCAAAAAAGTTGGGACGCTGTTTAAATTTTAAATAAAATCAGAATGAAATGATTTGCAAATCTCCTCAAACCATATTTTATCCATGACAGAACACAGTAAACACAGCACCTTGAGCATCTTGAGGGCAACAAAAGCCTGGAAAAGTGAGTGGTATTAAATTAGAAAAAAAACAACTTGAGGAACATTGTGTCACTGATGAGGTTAATATGGCAGCAGGTCAGTAAAATCTTCATCTTAGAGAGGCAGATTTTTTGAGAAGTAAAAAACGGGCAGAAAGACTATGTCTACAAATTCTGGAATAACTTCAGAAAAATGTTTTTCAGGATAATATTGGAAAGGCTTTGAACACCTCGTTATCTACAACACATAATATCATCAAAAGATTCAGTCAATCTGCAGAAATCCCTGTGTCCAAAGGACAAGGCCGAAAATCAGCACTGGATGCACGTGAGATTTGGGGCCTTCGGGCAGCACTGCATTAAGAACAGGCGTGATTCTGTCATGGAAATCATTGCGTGGACTCGGGAACACTTCTAGAAATTACTGTGAACACAATTGTGAACACAATTGACTATGCCATCTGCAAATACGGTCTGAAACTCTATCGTGCAAAGAAGCCATATGTTAGCATGATTCAGGAACGCCGTCATCTAAAGCTCACTTAAAATGGACTGGGGCAAAGTAAAAAAAACTGATCAAATTTAAATTTTGAAATTATTTTTGGAAAACATGGACAATGCATACTCTGGGATAAAGAGGAGAAGGATCGTCTAACTTGTTTTGATGCATGCTAAATCATCCAGAAAGTGTATTGTCTTCATCTGTATATTGCATTTTCAGTGTGTTTTCAGCTGAAATGCTATTTTTCCTGTTGCACTACAGGAAAGATGCTGAAGGTCAGTGTAGAGTCAGTAGAGATTGGATTGGATTGGAGTCAGTGTAGCGTTTCTGGTGCATCCAGAAAGCTGGAAGTTTACCCACAAGTTGCATGACTCCGTTTACCAAAAGCAGACTTGGCATACACGTGGATAATTGGAATCTGTGAAAAATATTTTGACAAAAGAGTTCTGAACACTGCAGCAATTACACCACAAGACAACCAGCTAAATCCATGTCTGTAAAAAGGAAGCCAATTTAAACTTCTATTGTTCTCTAACGCCAGCATAGCTGCAGCATTTATGGTGCAAAGTTTTTTGGCTCACTGAGAAGAATTAAAGCATTTCTAATCATCCAAGTGAGTAAATGCAGTGTGGAGGTCAGCATCCATATAATAAGCCAGAGTCTGTAATAAGATTAAATACTGAATATGCTTCCATACAGCTCTGTTATCCAGAGGATATGAATCAGTGTGTGGCTGCTTTACTGCTCCAAGACTATTTTCTTTCTTTTGTAGGCTCTAGAAGCTGGCAAAGAGTCAAGAAGCCGGGGTACAATTAGTTCTTTTCTTTCTCATTTTTTTTTTCTATCTAGTCATAAAGCAGCAGTACTCGGGGAGCTTTTCTTGCAGCAGGGCAGGAGGCCGATCTTACCTCATCCATTTGTCTGTGTGTATGTGTGTGTTTCGCGCATGTGCCCAAAGCAGGGCACTTGCCTAGTCTAATTTGTCATTATAATACTTGGCAGAAAGACCACAAAATTTTAAGAAGATTTACTGGGTATTTTAACATTAGATTCACTGTTGAATCTTACATAAGGTCCCATAAAACTACCTGGCCTACACATGTTTTGAAGCAAACAGTTGAGGAGAATGATGAAGGAGGATAAGGGGGAGGGGGGGACAAAGTGACATTACTCAGGGTTTAAAAAGACTCCCACGACATCAGACAGCAATGCATTTAAGATTTTTCCCCTCTTGACTGAGTACCATATGTGTGAAATCATGCCGTCAATATCAGAGTACAGTAGACAAGACTGGGATACTGAGGCCACACGGACAAAAAGTCAATTTGTTCGGAGAGCTGCACAAAAGACGCTGGTTCCCAAGGAGCGAGAGGCCCCTACTTGAAGAGAGCAGGCCGTGATGCATGTGCGTCTGTGCCTTCAAACCCTCCTGTGGTGCTGCAGTGGCTTTTTTTCATTGTTTCTCTCCTCTTAGTTTGTGAGAGGGGAACTAATTAAGATCTGCCTGCAGGTGGCCCTTTTACAGGTCTGAGAGGAGTAGGAGGCCACACCCGGGAGGGAAAAGGGGTAACAGCCTCAGGTCACAAGACGACACAGATTCTAGATCTGGCGCTGCAACTAGGGGAGTTATTAGTTACACGGAGAGGCTGGAAAGAGTCAAGGAGAGCAGAAAGAAACAAGTAAATTAGAGCAGAAACCAGGGGGAGTAAGGACACAATCACTGCAATCAGCTAAACAAGGCCTTCCTCTGTTTAGGGGCTAAGAAGTGTACTTGGAAACATTTACTCATTCTCCAAGAGGGTAAATGTCAATCTGCTGCGGGATTGGGTTTAGGATCAGCAGCCCTGCTGGGGTTTGTTATGATTTCATTAAACAGCCAACCACTAAATCTCACAAATTTACAAAATCAGAGTGCGCGACAGTACGTGAGTACACACACAGCACACAGTATCACATCAAAACCACTAAGCCACTAGGTTCTCACATGCGTGTACACAATCCACGGAAACAAGTGTTTGCTTGAATCGTACCAAAACGAAGTCTCATTTGCAGGAGGACATGTTTACAATTTTTTTTAAAAAGGAAGAATTACATTGATGACTGTGAAATAAGTGCATTTCATGTCTGTGTTTCTTCACTTTGTGTTCCTTTTTATAAAAAAAAACAACAAACTTATTTCATAGGACCTATAAAAGAATCACAGTGAGACACTTTAAACAAACTGCACAAACAACAGTGACGTATGCTCTCAGCGGGGGGAAAAAACAAAAAATAGTGAGCTTGTGCACGTCTGGGGTTCAGAGGAACAAAGACATGATTGCGTGCGGACGCTGCCCCGCACCACTTCCTCTTCAGAAGCCCAGAGACATCACAGCCAGCTGTATTGATGTCTCTCTCTCTCTCTCTCTCTCATATGTGAATAAACATACATGCATGCACATTTGGGGGGTTGTCTGCTTTAGCGAAGCCAAACAAACAGTGGAATGTTCCAGCCGCTGCTGTCGCCGAAAAATTAAAGCAATAGAGATACCAGAAATGTAGAATGGATGAACAAGTGGCAACCGTTGCTACAGAAAGAGTCAAACTTACATTACAGCTGGAAGCTTTGGAAGGAAGTCCAAAATATTTCAGAATATAAAGTAACAGAAAACTGATATCGCGTGGGCGCACGCAAGTCGCCCCGGGCAGAATGGGTGGATCTAGTAGCTGCAGAAATCCAGATAAGGATGGCAAATGACAGTGCTGTCCTTGGTGGCGTGACACCAGGGGCAAAACAAACCCGCTGTTATGGGAGTGCCCAGCGAGGCCCAAATATGAGCTTGGCTGTTACAGCTGAAAGTTGTGGGCACAGCAGCCCTGAGATGGATACAAATGAAAACCAATTACTGTCTGTCTCTGGAGCTCACTCTCACACACTCAGGGCATAAAATGCCAAAGGGTCTCACACCCACACGCAAACTGTCACGCACAAGCACACGTAAGGCAAAAAAAAAAAAAAAAAAAGGGAGGGGAAAAAAAAAAAAAAAAAAAAAAAAAGAAGTTAAAAAAAAAAATCCAA
>VUQG01006689.1:36926-50313 GCA_015106755.1 Etia nguti | reverse complement strand
ACTGCTGCATCCTAGATGCATGAAGGAGCGTTTCCGCAGGTCCTTCCTCCCTGCAGCTGTCAGTCTGTACAATCAGAACTGCTCCCAACAAACATAGAGGTTTACATCCGCGCTGTAACTATTTTATCAACCGATTCACACTACAACCTGGGTTTTCCCTCTTATCTGTATTTCAGTTTATTTAATTTAATAACTGTACAGTACTCTGTTTCTGGTAACCATTTTCCTTTATGTAAATATGTAAAAAATTGCGTATGTTTCTGTTCTGTGTTCTGTGTTCTGTTTGTATATGTGTCTTTCTTGCTGCTGTTACACCCAAATTTCCCCTTGTGGGACAATTAAAGGATTATTCTATTCTATTCTATTCTTATGGTCAACAGTCTTTTTTTTATATATCCACTTGAGCCACAGTGAGCATCTCAGGGGAAATGATATTCAGCATAAAAGGCTTTCTTATTTATTATTATAATTATGTATTTTAAACTAAAGGTACTCCTGTGCAAGCACTTTGGGAAGCTGTGCTTTTTTTCAGACTTCCTCCTCAGACACTCGTGTTTCACTTTCCTTAGTCTGTGTTTCTCCTGTTATTTTGCTGTTGTCGTCTTTTATGGATACACAGTAGTAAGAACATCACGTTCCATGTGCTCTTATTTTTTCTATGCACTTATTAGCGTATGAAGCCCATTCTCTTTAACCCTTTCACGCATAGTGGTCACTACAGTGGAGAGCTATTCAAAGGCTGTTTTCTTGTATTTGTGTCAATGTTGATGGTATACTTGAACATAAACCACTACATTGGACACTGATGTGTCACTCCATACCCTGCCATGTTTTTTAAAAAAAAAGAAAAAAAGTTCAAAATGCACATACAAGTTCAAAAATCTGTTTTTCATGCCTAAAGATGAATAAAAATGAATTAAAAATTATGAATTAAAAATTATGACAAAAAAAATCCTGATTGAGGTTGTCATAATTCATGCATGAAAGGGTTAAAAAACACACAAAGAAAAACAAAAACAAAGAATGGACCTCATTCATGTGAGTTTATGGAAAAAATCTAATCAAACCTTTCCAAAATTACTCACAGCTGACTTAGCAGAAGAAACACCTTATATCTGCCACAGCCCAATAAAACAATTAGAAAAATTACAAAACAACCGCAAATCTGATCAATACTGAGCATTTTTTCTTCCCGTTTTTACACAGACATCATGATCTTCTATTAAAGAGGATTAACTTTAGGTTTAAATGACATGCAGCAACAAATTTTGTGAAATCTTTACAATTCTCTCTTGCGATTTTCCTGTATAAGATCTCTGACTTTTGGTCCAGAACGTCTGCCCGCTTTAAGTTTGTAACCTTCATTGGGTTGTACGTCTGCAGGCTTCAGAAGACAAGCAGACCATCACTTGACCTGCCAGGCGTGTTGAAAGTCTCCTGCTTGATGCTGATACTGTAGGTGCTGCAGCTGGCAGAGCTTCTGCAACAGCTATATGCACTTAAATAAAATTCAACTGGCTCGCGTTCCCTCAATCCCTCTGACTTTTACAGAGAGCTGCGGTGTGGCAGAAGAAGAATCTCAAAGAACCAGCTGCATAATGAAACCCTCAAAACATTTACAGCAGCTACATCTGAAGACAATATGCCATTACAACCTCATTTATCCAAACTCACTCAAAGGTAAATAAACAATGGGTTGGCAACTGTAATCTGTTTGACCTCTCTGGCTTTAAAAAAGGCTTAAGTGAGGCTGATGATGCTAAACTCACACAATAAACTGAGAGAGCTAACATTAGGTGGTTAGACACTTCAAAGAGTTATATTTAAGGAAACTATGCACATGACATTTTCTTGTGCTCCCGTGGCATACGAAAACACTTACGCAGTCATCTTAAGGCCTTAATATTGTTAACATTAAATGCTTGGAATTGGTTCAGGGGCTAAATTTAAGGGGAAAAGAAATGTGCACATTTCCACAGTCCGATTGAGGCTGTCACACTCGTGCGGTGGTCAAAACAGGACCTTAATCTTGTTAACATTAAACTGCAGGAGCCAAAGCAAGGATCTGCATTTAAGGGGAAAAAAAAGAAGTGAATATTTCCATACACCAGTTAAAGCTGTCATAATAAAACACGGAGGTGATCAACTTCAGACCTTAATATTGTTAAACTCTCTAGCCTGTTTGGAGCCGCTGTTAGGAAAAATGTGTTTAATATTTCCATATTTCAGTTTAGGTTTTCATAAGAAAACACTTAGGTGGAATTCAATGGCACCAATGTAAACTCAGTGGAAACATATTCTCAGAGGACAGTGTTACATTTGAAGGATAAGTAACGACTGGTACGATTCCCTGCTCTGAAGGTTGCGGCTGGTCTGATTAAAATAAATGAGTGAATTAAAAAAACGCTCTTTGCAGAGTGACAGCGAGGGGAACGTAGGTGTCGACGTGCCTGCAGCTGGGTTTTTTAGCGACCATACAACTCTTTTTTTAACCTGTTATACCCGGTGTTCTTTCATAATAGCTCACTATATTCAACTCAGCAATTCCTCTCAGCCTTACAGGGCATTTTAGCTCATTTTTGGCTCCCACTCGTACATGGAAATAAATATAGCGAAACAAGAGCAATGAAAAGGGTTCAGAAGCCCATTTCATGTGAGTAGTCTTGTAGTTTTCACATTGGTAGTCTGATACACGACCCCAAATATAACTCTCATGCTACAATAACTGCCAAAATAAATTTTTATTAAAAAATAAAAAAGGTATAGATATAGACATAGATATATAGACAGTGTACAGGACGAAGGTAGAGAACATGTCCTGCAGGTGCTCAGAAAGTAACATGACGTTGAATGTCCTTAAAACAAAATAACTCATGATGGACTTCAGGAGACACAGACAGGTCCACTCCCCTATCATTATAAATGGAGAACGGGTGGAATCTGTCTCCACCTTGAGGTTTCTGGGCACCCACATCTCCGCTGATCTCACTTGGACCCACAACACCAACGCCCTGGTAAAGAAGGTCCAGCAGCGGCTGCACTTCCTCCCTGCTGGCCTTCTACCGCTCCTCAGTGGAGAGCATGCTGGGTGTTTGGTACGCAGGGGCCATGACTGAGAACAAGAAGGCTGTGCAGAGGGTAATTAACACCACTCAAATAATCATTATTTAACACTATCCCCCCACACCTCACCCCTGCCCACCCACCTCACCAATCTGTTGTGTTTTTAAAGCCTCTCCGTGTATTTTAAATTTTACCTCAATTATGAGACTCCTTTAGGGCAGGAGATGTCAAAATGGCAGATAGTGTAAGTCTTGAAAATGAAATGCATGTATATCTACTGATATTTTTGTTTTTGTGGCACAACTTGTGATATTTGCTCATCCAGCATGAAAGGTGAATGAACATAGCTTTCCCCCCTTTCATTTCAAGAATTTTATGTTTAAAAGAATTCAACATATTTTATTTTGCATTACTGCAAAATAAAGCACCTCTCTTTTGCAGTTTGAAGTTTCTTATTGGTGTGTGCTCAAAAATGTGACCTAATTACAGAGTAAGATTTATTTTTATGGTTTAAAAAAAAAAAAAAGAAAAAAGAAAAAAGGGCAACAAGTTTTCTTATTTGAACATGAGCATTTTCCACTGTTTATGTTCAAATAAACTCTCAGCTTTCAATGTGCGAATAAATCATCATAAACATGTAGTATGTCCAAACTTAGAGAATAAAATTTGTATGCAAATCGGAGGCAGTGAAGCAGGAAACATTCTAAAAATTTGATGATTTGAGATGGAATGGCCCTTTCAGTAAAACCTGATAACCCACAACCACACTGCATGTCAGATAATGCATTGTGTGTGAGACACCCCTGATATACAGTGTCAGCTAGCTGGTTAGCAATTCGTGCCCTTTTATGTATTTACTTGCAGAATCATGTGCAAATGTGACCATAACTTTATTTCACACCATCACAAAGTCTTAACAAATATAAAACTTCTACTTATTTTATTTATTTCTGGGATCCTTGAACAAGGTGGAATCTGTCTACCTCTTCAGTGGTGGAAAACATGAAGACTTGGTTTATCCAAAGAAAACTACAGAGAATTCTTCCATCGATGTTAAATGCATAATCCCTCATTTACTAGACATCAAATTCAGTTTACCATTGACCTTGTACTACAGTGACATCCACTTTAAGAGCATCCAGTAAGCATTTGTACCCTAACCATAACCATGGTAAAAATATCCACCCTGCATTTATGGTACATGATTAATGCATATGCTAATAGCCATGGAAGATAATTAACTCTTATCTGAAGAAACATTCGCTTTTCTAAAAATACATTTTTAAAAATCTGCTGCAAAAACACAAGGAAACTTATAATTTTCTTGTAAAAAGAGAAGGAAGTTCTCTATTCTGCCGTTATTGTGGTTTCACTGATGAAGATAAATGAGTAACACAAACCAAAGCATGGAAGCTGTGGGCCCTTTGCACTGATTACCCTGTGTGTTTAAGTATAGTACAGCATATCTCACCACATCAAGGAGAAGCATATTAACGTCAAAGTTAGGCTTCTTCTTCACACTGCGGATGACGCAGCTCTGGACCATGCTGCCTCCACACTCCACCTGCAGGCTGGGGGAGGTAACGCTGGCCAGCTGGAAGCTTTTCAGGTTCCGGACGCCCCATGCTAAAATCTGACAGGACGACACAAAAAAAGTGCTGTTGTTGTTGTCATTTTTAGTCCTGTAATAATTAGATCTATCAAACTGCTCATAAATATTCAACATTTTAAATAAACAAAATGAAGATCCTTTAAGTTTCTTTAAGTTTAAAATCTAAAGATATTTAAAGATATTGATACAAAAAAACAACAAAGCCTCTCAGTTGAACACATTTTTATCATATTTAATGACTGAAGAGAAACCCAGATCCAGACTTGTAGACAAGCATTAAATGAAAAAAAGCTTTCTTTAAGGCAAACCAAAAATCCAGCAGAAAAAGCAGGAACATGTGGGAAACACTGGGAGCTATAAAAAAATAAAGGGACGCTACAGACAGGGATGCCAGGAAATAGCAAACAGGATGACACAACAAAGGACAAGACAAGACCATTTCTACACATGGTAATGAGGCGAGGGGCAAACAGGTGGGAGACACAGTGGAAACAAATCAGGGATGACGAGACACAGGATGTCAAACCCAACACAAGACACAGAGTTCAACATGTACCAAAATAAAACAGGAACAGAGACACAGCAGAACGGGAATATTAGATTAATGTAACACAACTAAACTAAGGAACATGACAGACAAGACCAACACAAAGACAAGCCTGAGGGAATAGAAAGGGAAGGCTAAAGGGAACTAATAATAGGGAACCAGTACCAGGGATCAGAAGCCAGTACAACTCATAAGCAACAAGGAAACACAAAACACAATTACTATGACAATTTTCACTGCTTTTCGGCTCACAGGAAGGTGGTGAAAATGAAACAGAAAAGTTAAAGCAGATATTAGTGATACCTCGATGGCGGTTCTCTGCAGAACAGGTTTGATTCCCTGAGGAATCATGAAGACATTTGGCTCTCTCTGAGGCGGTGGGTACGGAAGGTCTGACTCCTCCGGCTGTGAATATGATGCAGGACAGTGGCAGGTCATCAACAGGTGACCAATGAGAAATTGTGCATTCATGGAGTTTTAGAATAATCTGAGAAATGACTTCCCGACTAGGAAAATTCCCCTTATTTTGGGGACTGATACTTTGGTGACTTATTATTATCACATATTACACAAAAATCTGGTAAAGGTTTGGTTTAAGGTAAGAAAGTTTTGATCAATTGATTTATATGGCTAATGTTTAATCAAGAAGGTGATATAACATTGTCACTGATTAATGCATTTCATGAGCAATAATGTAGATTAGGCAGAAAACACATTTATTAGCTGGATAACAAGTCTTTAATCTCTGTAGTGTTTTTGCTGTTTCCAAATTCAAATTTAAGAACACATCAAATTCTGAAGAGGAATTTCCCAGGTCGGGAACTGGGACCATCCGAGCAGCACACGAATGCACGACAGCAATTAAAACAGCTTGCCATGCTATTTACTGCCAGGCGAATTGTTCTATGGAAACGAACATGAAGAAATGTTAAATGACAATGATGAGTAGGATGAGTATATCAATTTTTTTGGGGGGAGTGTTAATACCACACAAATGTAATAACATTTAACATTAACAAAAGCACTTTAAAAATGCATAAAATAGTAGTTTACAACAAGCAGCCTGTTATGTATTTTAAAGCATGTAAATTTTACATTTATTTGGATTACATATTTTAAACACAAAAGTAATGTAGAAAACCCAACAAGCGTGTTAATCCTAAAATCATATAAAACAGTTTGAGTGTATTTAAAACTCATTGTGTTTTTCTATTTTAAGTTTGACTGAAAAATATAAAAATATGCATAACATTAAATTTCTTACATTGTAAATTTATAAACCACATAATCCAAATATATGTAAAATTAAGATGCGATTAAAATGAACAAGAGGCCAAAATATTTTTGCACCTACAAGAATCTGTGGAAGACCAAAAACAACATCGGTAAATATTTCTCCTTCTGAGCTTCAGTATGTTTTCCAAAAAAGGCATAATTATAGGAACAGGAACATTATCTGATTATGATATAATGTTCTCATTTTTTCTGTGATCACAAAATAATTAACCGTATGCTGAACTCACTAATGATAACATTTAGTCTGGAATCTTCTGAAAGTGAAAGTTTCTTGAGCTCCTATAAAAAAAAGTCTGAATGCATGCTGTCTTTGGACTTCCATACGCATCTGCATACAACATACAACAAACCACATGTAAAATCCACACTGTGTTAGACTACAGCTGATCAGAAATGAGCAGATGAAGATAGAGAACACTTCAAGTTTTAGAAAAGGGAGTTTGTATAGGGGATGGCATTTAACATGCACATGAGATCAAATTATCAGCGTATGCAGTAAATGGACAGAAACATCAAACATGATGACAATGGATGGGTTTGACTTTGTGTTTCTATATTGTACCCATTGCTGCAGGTTTTCAGAGAGGAATCCTGGAAACATCAGCTGAAGAAGCCAGAATGAAGAAAAAAGAAAATAATTCAGCACAAAAGATAAATGAAAAGAGCTGTAACTGCACAAATATACTGCAACATGTAGGGTTGTTTTTGACAGAATTGGAAGACAAGCCGTATACTGCATAAAAAGGCACAAAGCTGAAGTGCCCTGAATCTGGCTACTGGAGGAACTGCAGAGATTAGCGTTCATTTTTCAGCCCCCGTGGGGGTCACCTGCTTATTTTATGATCTCCAGTTTTAAGATACTTTTGTCAATTATGGCTCCCATTTACAGTAAAATAGGTGATAAAGCAGCGTGTGCTTCATGGAGTAGTAACTTTGTGACTGACAAGTTACGTTTGATCCGATCGATCAGGCATCGACAAAAATGTTAAAGTTGTGGCTTCAAAATAGAACATCACAAAACAATGGATGGTTTCACGGTATCCCCTTCCATCGTTTTTGTACAGTTTATGAAGAAAGCATCAGAAAGAAAAACTAAAGAAAGAACCTCATAACAGATTATTCTGATTTAGCCAGGTTTGCTTACTTTCAGACTTTTCCTAGCAAAGAAAAAAAAGGGAAAAAAACTGATATTTAAAAATTTTTTAATGAATATTTACTGTTTGACTCTCTTTGACTGGGTGATAGTTTCATTTCAGTCATGTTTACTAATAATCGCTTAAATTTAGGGAAAAATGGTACAACCCTTGGTGTGGTTTTACCTCATCTAAGACGTGGATGGAAGTCAGGAAATCTCCCTGTAGGTGATACGACATAAGTTATATTTCAACGTTAAATGGAAAAGACAAAAATTCAAGAAGGAATGGACAAATAAATGGAGATAAACGTACCTCTTGACCTGGAATATGGTGAAGTGACGGCTGTTGGAATAACAGTGAAATCAAGACTCATCCTCAAAGACTAAAGCACCCATATCAGAACAACATGTCTTTTTTTAAAAACTTTGAATATGACAAGGAAAAAGACCAGTAAGTGAAAGTGTCAAGTTGACCTCTGACCTTTTCTCTGCGTATAAGCTCGAAGGCAGCCAGCAGCTCGCCAGCGTTCTTGTCCCCTCTGCGAATCGGGAACCAGGCCAGGCGTGGCGACCGAGTCAGTGAGGGCTGGCACACGCAGCGACCCATGAACTCATCAGCTCCCTGAAGAATGAAAACACAACATAGACATATACATACATGTTATGCCCATGTTATAGCAATACAGAAAAAAAAAACAGATGTTCAGAGACCTCTAAATAGCTTTCATGACATTTAAACGCTCACGTATGTGTCCTGATCGTAGAGTTCCACTATAATATTGGGAGGGCTGGCCATCGTGACCTCGGCGTCGCCAAAAATCTCCACTTCATAGAAGATTAGCGTCTGGTCCCAGGTGGGATTGAGAGTGTTTCGCACTGTCACCGTCTTCTGGGATTGGTGGAGGAAGGATACGATCGCGTAGGGGTCTGGAGAGAGAAAAACACTCTTTAACTGTGAGCCTTTCTTTTGGCTAGTTTAAACTTGGTGTCCAGGGAGTACATAAGATTCGAGGTCTGGAAGTTTGGCAGAGTGAGGTCATTTATTTTTTAATGGCTCAATATTTGTTTACTCAACCTATACGGTTTCCTTTACATATGACATATATAATGTTATTGATGTATTAGACTGGATTATTAAAAGGATTTTTGGCATCATAGTTCCATCCACTTATCTTAGTCGAGGTCAACAGAATACCCATTTCAGAAGGGAAGCCCATAGCGCCCTCTCCCAGCCACTTCCTCCTACTGTGGACTTTCCCAGGGAGGATAAGGAGCGTGATCCCTCTGGAGTTGGAACATAATTTTAGGTCCTTTTCCTTTAAAAAGTTACCACAACCACCACTATAATCTGCTAATCCAGACAGGCCTACCCAGAACTTCCCCAATTCTGCAGAGGAGTGTCAACCACGGCAGCCCCTCAACATCCAGAGCCTTAGAGGAGTCATTGTGAATCGTATCCAACCCACATGTCCAGCGTAACAGAGTTTTCTTGCTACCTCAGTGACCTCAACCACAGTTATGAGTGAGTCGTCCCCAGACCCTGCATCGTCTGCAGAGGTCGTACGAGTGGGGTTTAGGAGATGGGTGAACTATTACATCTAGATTGATGGATACTGAAGAGTTTCAAGAAGTCGCCCTTAGTGATGCATTAATGAGAAGATTTGTCACTCGCAAATTAGAAAGAATAAAATATAATACAACTTCTCAGAGAGACCAAACATGTATAAGCAGAGACAATGGTTTATGTGGGTCTCATTTTGGTCACTCCCAAAAAAAAGAAAAAAGAAAAAAAAGGAAAGTTAAATGGTTGCAACATCTTCTGGGCAAAGGTTTTGGAAGCTGCTTGCGAGCTTTTGCCATCCTAGTTTGCAAAGCAGAGAACAAGGTTATTATTGAAGATGCTGAATGAGTTTTTAAAGAGGGTCCTCACAAGTATAGCAGTACAAACTTATGCACGATTATGTCCAAACTGTCCTGGCGTTCTGCGTAGTGACATCAGCAGCTTGGGAATGCCAAGCTCGAGACAGAGGGCTGGGAACGTCGCTCTGGGAAGTTTGTTATTCCAGGTCAAAACCGCTCTCCTCCATGTTAAACACACACACACACTCACACACACACACACTCACTCACTCATTGAATTAAACACACGTAGCCTATGTACAGTTACACAGACTGAGTAGTTTGTTGTTTCAGGCCGGGTAAAGAGTCTCTGTGGAGCCGTTAGCATTGGAGTAAACAGAAGTTAAGATGCATTTTCCCACCAGCACTCAATTAACCCTATATCTAACACACACACACACACACACACTCGCACACAGTGTACAGACACACCACCCATGGTGACCCATTCAATTACCGTCCATTTCCAACATCCCATTAGCTCATAAAAACAGCAATACAAACAGCCCCGGGGGGTTATGTAAGTCTGTGCTTGTGTGTTTTTAGTGAGAGTGTGTGTGTATGTTTGTGTAGAGGGGAAGCAGCAGTAGTTAGGACCCCAGTGGGAGCCACAGAGGGACATAAGCATATGAAGACTGGGAAAAGAGAAAGAGGAGAAGAAGGACGGTGGAAAGAAAGAGAAAAGGAGTGAGAGGACGGGAAGAAGAGAGCGCTATCTCTAAATGTGGAGATTTTGATCTAAGATTAGATACAGTTTAAAGGAAGGATGATGAAAAAAAATTCAAGAGGGTGGAATCAGTGAAATCAAGCCACACAAACATTCGGCATAACTTTATTTCTGCATTTTGAGGGAACATAGAGCCTTACAAAAGACACTCTGTCAGAATAAAATACTAAAGAGCTTCGCGGCAGTTAAACCTGCAATGTTTAACTTTCGTCTCCATCTTCTGCATACAGTATGCCCATGAATGACCGCAAAAAATAACAAAGTAGAGCTAGTTCGATACAAATAGCGGCGAGCACAGTGCATAGCACTTTCTATGTGAAAGGGCTTTAACTCCCTTGGACGCCTGCTAGGGTTAAGTCTTGTTTTTCTTATCTGAGCTAACGGTTTCTGTCATATTTCAGGTCATTTTAACATGGGAGTCAATGGGAATGGACTCACGTTTGAATACAGCTTCAAGTGGTCATTTGAGGAACTGCAGTTTATGGGATTGTCAGGGGTTTTTTTTCACCTTAAGGAACTAAACTATTGAGAGAAAATAGTTTAGTTTCTTGGTGGCTTTTAAACACTTCATCAGCTGATTGCTCTACTAGTTGCTACATCAGCAAGCAGTTGCTTTCCTGGATGCGTGGTAAGATCGTTGCTTCAGACAGGTCGAAAGAAGCAAACAAACAGAGGCAGACGGCAAAGGGGAAACGGGGACCTATAAAGAGAAGCTTAAAAAGACAGATGTGCAGGAAAAGCAGAAAGAAACACAGACAAAAGATGAAAGGCAATCAGAGAAAAAGACAACAGACAGAAGGAAAAAAGAAAACAAGAAAGACCTCAGCGTCTTTAATCATGGACGCCCAGACGCCATGTTACACCAGATTAGCGCACAAGTGAAGCCCATCCATCAACTCTACTCATCCATTACACCATGTGTGTGTGTGTGTGTGTGTGTGTGTGTGTGCGCGTGCTAAGGAGACCGAGTGAAGGAGAGTGATAGCGATTCATCATGTCAGTCTGTGGCCAGGATGCTCTCTGAGCTTCTCTTCTCTAACCCTGTCTTTAACCAACCTCCCATCTATCATCGCTCTCCCCCTCCATCTGTCCGTCCATCCGTCCGTCTGTTCTCTGAGAGCTCTGTTTTTACACGTGAGTCTGCGGTGGGTTTCTGATTAACACAGGCTCGCAGCAGTCGCAGTTACCGTGACCTCTCCGAATGGAAGAAAAACATGTTGTCTTGTGCGTGTGCGTGTGTTCTGCCCTCTCGTTCTGTGTGCCTGTTTTCTGTGCTGCTTCCCTCTGCAGTGCCGAAACACCAGACTCAGTCCTAATCTAAGCTGCACATACACAACTCTGTGCTTCATATCAAAGCTTCTTTTTCTTTATGTCCCATGAGGTTCGCCTGCAACAGTGCATTTATTATTTATTTGAAAAGTCAAAGGATTGTTAGAAGTGACAAAGCATGAAAGGACACTTTTCAACAGTGATGCTTTAAATCATAAACATATGTTTTTATCCACATGGGGGCAGCAGAGATCTGTTAAACGTACAGTAAGTTTGCTCTCTTTCAAGCTGCTAATTGCTCTTAGTATTGTCTGCTATTAGTTGTTCAGCAGGTAATAGGTGGTTCGTGTGACACCTTAAGCATTTTTTTGTTTTTATAATTAAAGATATGAAGTAGTGAGTGAGTGGAAACAGCCCAGCCTCCCTCAACAATGAGCCTGTTGTGGTCACGGACACAATTTTGTTTTTTCTTCTTTAGTTGGGCATTTTGTAACTATCCTTGTGTTTTGATCTTTTGATCCTATTCACAGACTGAGATTCATTTTTCCAGGTTTTGCTTCATGTTGTAGTTATATTTGCAGTCGCAGGCCTCCTCAGTTTTTGCTGTTGTGTTCCTCGTTGTGATGTCTGTTTTGTCTCCGTGTTTGTTTTCTTTTCTGTCTTTGTGTGTTTAGCCTTTGTTTTACTCTTCCTGTTTTTCTGTGGCCACATCTTGTCTCTTGCGATTCGTATTTAGCTCTGTCTTCTCTGTCTCATTACTCGTAGTCAGTTTCAGCTGTTCTCCCACCTGTTCCCTCATTATCCTCTGCGTGTATTTATTGTATGACTCTCCCCTTGTGCCCTGTCGTGTTCTCCCTACAGCTATGCGCTCCAAGTCCTCCTTTGGGATCCACACAGTGAGATATGACAGAGTCAAGCTGGATGAGCAGGAAGTCAGTGATGCTTTCTCATTATACATAATCATTTCATCCACTCTCATTCATTTAAAAAAAGTTTCAAAATATGCACTCAGAATCATAAAAAACTAATGTTAAGACACAGAAAGATGAAGGCATCCTACAGATAATGCAGTTTGGGATTGCTTTGCACTTTGCGTGTTTTTAAAAGCAGCCTCACTTTTACTGCCTTGAACCTTCGCCCTGTATATGTAAACATAATAATGCAGTTTCCTTGTGGCTCTTAAAGGTGTTAAAATGTGTGTGCTGAGATCTCAAAGGACCCCAATAATCACCACAACCCTAATTTCTTCCTGGAGGGATGCACGGCAATTCAGCTAATGTACGGTAATGACACAGATTTGGTGTTTGGATTAGAATAAAGGGGAAAAACAACATGCAATATTAAAGGTGTTTAACAAAGTAAAATCATCAAAACTGCTGGAAAAAATGGTTTGGGGTAAACTTTGGCTGCCAGATGACGGAACAGTTACAAGATTGTGTTCAGTACCTGAGAAGCTGTCTTTGTCCATGGCCAGCAGGTCTCTGGCTTGATACAGATAGCAGCGCAGATGGTATCGAGTGCCACCTGCATATATACAAATGCAAACACAGACACAGATATGTACATATTCGTTATACAGACAAAAACAGGGAAGGGAAAGAAAGGGAGGAAAAAGGAAGCCGTCTTACGCTCAAAGAAACAGGAAATGGTAGGCCTGTTGACTCCAAACGTGGTCGTTACTGACTTGTCTTCATTCTTGTCCTCTATACTGCTCTGTGGAGGGAGGGGGAGGAGAGGAGCAAGATGAAGATCTCGTTCAGATAAAGAAAAAAAAAAAAAAAAAAAAAAAACAAAAAAAAAACCTTTAACAAAAAAAAAAAAAAAAAAATTTTATAAAAA
>VUQG01006689.1:3206-36906 GCA_015106755.1 Etia nguti | reverse complement strand
AAAAAAAAAAAAAAAAAAAAAAAAAAAAAAAACAGTACCAGAAACAAAACCTTTTACAAGCACAACACAGCACTTTCTTTCTGTGTGGCCTTTCAAAGTAAAAGACTGTTACTTTTACAGCACAAATAATGATGAGGCAAATCACTTTTAAAAATTTTATTTTATCTGTACAATTTTTGATGATTTTGTTCACTTAAAGAAACTACTGATGTTACAGCAGACCATCTTCAAGTATGAGGCCAAATACCACTGTTAAAGCACAAAGCCAGGCCAATTAAGGAATAAATCCCCAAGAATTTGGTGTGGATGAACTTGATTTTGCAGCAGGAGGTGGAGCCGGTCATCTGCTAATCAGGAGTCTGAAGATTTGACCCCTGGATCTCCAGTCTTGTGCAAGTATTTACCTTTATTTGGCTGTTTCTGTCCCTGTTGAGTTATCTTTCCGTATTGGTGCTTCAGGTCTGGGTGATGGCCACTTTGTTTTTGCTTTCTAGCTTGCTTCAGGTCTCAGCCTGCGTCTCATCAGTCTGTTTCTAACTTTTTCATCTTTTTTCTATTTATCCTGCTGTTCTTCATTTGGTATGTGTGAGGTTATCTTTGTTTCTTAAAAATTGCACTTGTGTGGTTGCCCTCAAAGAGTTTAACCAATCAGCACTGACCATCTACCCAAATGTTTTCAGAAGTACCTACTCTAGGGTGGAGACTTCATTTGTCCCATGAGAAAAACCCTAAAAGAAGTCCTACAGGTCCAGCTGAGACCATCCAAAAATTACCTGTGGTGGTAAACAGTACACCCCTGCAGGCAGCCATCAAAAACTCAGAGTAGGACTTTTCAGAGGAGGATTAGCAGTTCTGAACATGTTAAATCAAAACACCTGGGTTCTGTATTGTTTAGGTATCTACATAATTTGGGGCACTTCCTCACCAGAGAACACTCAAGGGCAAAGATGGCTGCCGGTCCTGTCTTCTCCAGCGGCTCCATGCGGCGCCTCCACCTGCGCCTCCTGAAGCTGTCCGTCTTCCTGGGCTTCAGGTGGAACCTCCAGCCAAAGAGTGAGGCGTACTCCCAGCCCTCCCTCTCCGCCTCGTCTGGACGCTGCTGTGAACACGAACGTAAACTTTAATCAGCTTTTCATTTTCCCCAAAAATAAAAACATGAGGGGAGAGGAGATGCTCAAAGTGGAACTTTCCTCTGTTCATTTGTGGAACTTGGCCACCATCTAGTGGTTACTATGGGGAACTTCAGCTGTTCAGGACTTAATTTTGTAATTTCATTTTTTTTTATAATTCAGTTTAGCAAAGATTATTAATCCTGTCTGTTGGCTAACAAGTTTTTTTTTCTTGTCTTCATCAGCTCTTTTCTTTATATATCAAATCAGGCCAGCAAATCCTTACTGACATGATATTTTGGTCAAAGACATGTTCTCAAAAAACAAACAAAAAAAAAATCCAACAACATACAGAATATTAGAATTAAAAAAAAAACCATCACACTGATCAAAAGTGTGGTCAAAAGGAAAATTATTTTTTTTAAGTTGAAGGAAACGCACGTTATTAGGCTGATAGAGAAACACAACCTCATGAAGAAATGAAGACAAAAGATTCAGGTAAGATATTTAACAGCAAACGTTTTAATATTCCTAATCTTATATGTTTGCCTTCTTCACGTCACCGGATCACTTAGAGTGGGCAGAAATGATGTAAAAGTGGATACACTGTGACCTAAAAAGAAACGGGGTAGTAGGATATATTCTGTGTTACAGAATGTGTCATAATCCCAGAGTGAGAAAAGTCCCTCATGACCATAATTTCTAAAAAATTATGGTCCAGACACACATTTTAACACCTTTTATGGTAACTTTTTGCAAACTTACCATAAAATTATGCTGAACTTAAAACTGCTTACGATATATTTTGTGTCTCCTTTCCTGAAAAACACCTGAAGTTATACACACACTGAAATTCCATTTGTTATACCCTTAGTCGTAGGCTGTATTATAAAGTGTTACTGCTTTGTTCCTTGCAGACTCATTTCTTCTGCTTTTTGCTTTTTTGTAGCACAGATATTTAATATGCCTAAAAAACAGTAAATAAAGTATATTTTGTTCAAATTCATGTCAAACTAATTTCTTTCTTTTATGCTACCTTTCTCAGAGCATCCATCTTCTGCTGGTCTCGTCGCCTCATCCGTATCCATCGTCTCCGTCGGTTGGTGTGGTACATCTTCTCTGCCGGCACCCACGACTTGGGACGACGGTCTGGGGGAATGGTGATGCCGTACTCCCAACCTGAACACACAGAATGAGACTTATTAATTTGAGTTTTCTCTCTTTTGTTGAAAAGGGTGTCATTGTGTGTCTGTGTGTACCTTGATCATCCACAGCCCTGTTGAGATCCTCACTCCACTCCACCTCCTCCCATACCCAACCCGGAGGACACTCAATCTCATCCTTTGGCACCGCCTTCTCCCCATTCTGACAAAGACACACTCGTTTAGATTTACTGCGATGACTGAAGCCAAAACATGTTACAGAAACACTCATATGTACCACATCCGTGTATCCTTCCTGCATGCCGATCCACTGGCCACCTGGTAACCTCATCTGGTTTTCAAACACTTCCTCTGTGAAGGTCATGTGACCGGCATCCACATCAAACAGCAGTCTGAAGTAATAACAGAACAAAGCAACAGATACATACACATTAATTTACAAATGACCTTCATTTGCAAACATTTTCATTTGCCACATTTAACTCACTGTTAAACAACTACAGTTGTGGTCAGAAGCTTATATCCACTCATCATGGGCATGAATATTGTGGTAATTTTTGACTTCTAATTTTGGATTTCTCTACTCTACACATGGTCAAAAGTATACACAAAGGCTCAAATACACACATTCACCCCGCACACACTCTAACATTTAGTTAAATGTTCATTAGCACAACCAGATGTTTTTGTTTTGTTGTTTGTTTGTTTCCTGACATGGACCTGACTTTTAAGCTTAGTCCAAAAATATTCAGTAAGGTTGAGGTCAGGCTTTGGGAATGCAATTCCAGAAGCTTAACATGAGATTGCTTTATCCATCCTAGAAATACCTTTGATGAGTGTTTGGGCTCATTGTCCTGTTGGAACACTCAACTGTGTTCAAGTTTCAACCATCTAGCTGTTGATTTGAGGTGAAGTTGAAGAATTCGGAGGTAGTCCTCTTCCTTCATTATTCCATCCACTTTGTGCAATGTACCAGTACTACTGGCAGGAAAACAGCCCTAGAGCACCATGCTTGACAGCTGATACAATGTACTTTAGTCCCCCAATATGCCTCTTAACATTGTGGCCGAATAGCTCAATCTTTGTCTCATCTGATCATAAAACCTTTCTCCAAAAGGCCTTTGGCTTGTCTGTGCGGACAGCTGCAAATTTTAGGGTCAAGCTTGGAGGTTAGGGTGAAAGTTAGGGTCTTCTTCCAGACCTTGGCAAAGTCATGAGATGAGTGAATAACTTGTGTTGGATTGTTTGAACTGATAATCTTTGAATCTGCAGTTGTTTAGAAATGGCTCCAAGAGACCTTCCAAACTTGTGTTAAGTTCTCCTTATTTCATCTGAGTTGATCAGAGCTGCTTGCACTTTCCCACTGTTCAGTAAAGTAAGTGCAGTCAAACAAATCCTTTCTATGCTGACAAAAAGAAACTATGAGTTGTCACTCAATCACTAACCATGAGTTAAATAGGCCTTGAAGTCGTCAGGTTAAGACCTTCAACCAGATCCTTTAGCACCACTTAATAAAAGATTTAAGCAACTGTATGTATACTTTTGACCCTGCTTAGATTCAAGATATTCAAAAATAAATAAAAAACTTTCTCACCCAAATCTTATGTTTTTTTTAAGTCAGTAAATATGTATACTGTACAATCATTCTACCCTGGAAAAAAAAAAAACAGTTCAAATACATCATTAAAAGCCCCAAATTACCATGACATTCATCAAATGCAAACTGTGTAGGCCACTAAAGTTTTGTTGTTTTGTCTTATATCTGTCTTCTGAGACAGCACTGACAACACTTTTTACTTAAGCTGTTTCCACACATAAACCCCTGACAATTTTGGAAAAATCACATTGAGATATTTGCCGTAGTTGTCCTTTCACACATGTAGCATACACCAGGAAATAGTCTGGTTCACGTTTGCTTTACTGGAATTTTCTCTAATTTGTGGTTTAGGAAAAAGGCTCCGTTTATGTCTTGTAATGTCTAGAAAGGTTCAGGGCTGCACCTGTGAAAATGACTTTAGTCAGGATCACGAGAATAAGCAAATCCACAGACTAAATCCATAAGTGTTTTAAAAAAAACTTAGAACTGATTTGCAAAAAAAAACATGAATGAAAACTCACAAAGAGAGTACAAAAAGTACAATAACAGTACAAAAAAACCTACTTTCCTAAAATGTATAAGTGTCTCCATCTTAATGTATAAAATGTCTGGAGCAAACATGTTAATTTTAGTGGATAAAAGCCTAAAATATGCCTCTAAAAATCAGTTAAAGCCTCAAAATTCCCATGTTCTTTCCAACAGCTACAGCACACATCAAAGCCTGGATAATGAGAGTGCGAAAAGTTAAAGGCACAGACTCACGTCCTCTCGGGGCTGATGTACCAGTCTCCAGCCCAGGACCAGCCGGGCGAGGGTTTGAAACTCTCTTTGGGCAGTTTAACTCTCCCGGTGATGTCGCTATACTTGGGGTAGGTTAAACCTGTAGTTCCCCAGCTGCCCACCAGAGCGAGCCGTGTCTGGTTCTCATACTACAGACAGAGAGCAGGAGGCAGGCTGGGATCATGGCTGACATTTAAAGACTTCTTTATGAGACTTCATTCTAGTTTTGTCGACTTCTTACCGCCTCGGCAAAGACAGACAGTTTTCCTTCAGCGTATTCGTTGAAGTGTTTGACATCAGCAGTCAATCCGAACCAAACTTTAACCCTCAACTGACCGGGAAGTTTGGCTTCTCCCCCGCTGCCCTGTGGACTCTGCACAACAAACACATACAACCGGTCGGTCACACGTTGTGTCAAGAAGCTGATTAAAGTAAGAGGTGTAATGTCCTCTGATGTTAACTGACTGTAAGTGTGCACCTTAAGAAAGACAGTCTGCAGCTGACCGCAGTGTTTCCCACTGTGCTGCTGGGAGAAGATGACGGTGTGTGCTGGGATGCGGTGGTACGCCACCCTGCGGTCGCCCTGCAACATCCATATCACGATGTCTGGAAGGCTGTTCTGGGGCTGGAAGATTGACGTAAAGGAAACGAGAGAGAGAGAGAAATTAGTGGTAACTGGTTTTCTAAATTAAAAGATAATTTAAATGAATAATAATTTTTGGAAAATGTGTCTATGTCTCCGTCTCTAGGCCAGATAAACTTCCAGAGAGGAAATGGTTGGTCCAGCTTGGTTTTTTCAATTAGACATCAAGAGCTTCTAACTCAAACTGTAGAAGTTCATTTAAACGCACCTCCTCAGCCATGGTCCTCAGCCTGTTGGCCCAGTCCTCAGCTTGCTCCAGCATCGTGGAGAGCTCTGTCTCTGGACCGTGTTTGAGAGCCAGTGCCGCCGCGGCGATCTGTTGCAGGTGGAGGGAACGAACATGCCTCAGCGAGCGATCCAGAGGCGTCGCACACTGCCACTGATCGAGAGAGGGCAGCTCCTCACTGGGAAAAGAGAGCGAAGAAGATGGGAAGAAAACATGGCAGGAAATGAGGAGAAGTGCACCAGTGAGAAGTCACAGGGCTAGTCATGTGTGCAGCATATTCTGGATGATAAAATATCCTTTTTTTAAACAAAGCAAAAAGATTATTGTCATTAAAACCAATGGGAATAGTTCATGTATTTTTGATGCTCCAGAGATGATTGCTGCATGGCTCGATATTATGAATTGAGGCTGATGCATCTACATGAACTCACTTGAACTGAGTCGGTTGCCACGATAGACATCATTTTAATTACTCTATAATTTAACCAGCAACAATCTGTTGTTAAAGGAATTTAACTTTTGTTTTTCCAGCAAAGTCGTAATGACAAATTAACAAATAAAAAGACCTCGCTTAATTTCCCTCCCTACGATAAGGCACATACGAATCACTGAGGAATACGTTTCACAATTATGAAAGTCCAATAACTTTAAACAAAAGCAAGTTTACCTGCAGTCACTGATAAGCTGATCCAACAACTCCACCACTCTGAGCTCCACCTCCTCCAGATCGCCACCAGCCTTCACTTCCAGCTGCACCCTCTGCAGGTTTGCCTCCTGGACACACAAACCCATTCACACAGTTAAAGCTCAGCATACAAATTTAACAACCGAGCCCGGGGAGCTTTGAATTAATTTACTAAGACTGATTTTTTTAAAATTTAATTTTAGATAGAAATAACATAAAATAACTATTATTTTCATGTTTAAGTATTTGCATAAAAAATAAAGTATTTAAATCTTCAACTTAATTTAGTTCAAACATTCAAACACACACCAGTCTGTCTGTGATAGCCAGCAACATGTTGAGAGCCTCGATCCTTGGCTTGATGTCCTCCCACTCTGAAGAGAGAACTACCACCGGCTTAACATTTCCCCATGGGAGGTAGTAGTAGTGGCAACCTGAAACATACACACACACACACACGCTTACTTACATAGGCAGTAAGAACAGAGACAGTGCTGTCATTACAATTAAATCACAGTTTTTGAATCACAATCTGCATGTAATTATTCAGCATAATAAAAATACACATTTTTAATCATCTGAACTGCAGATCAGTTGAAATCTGAAACTGATCATCGAGCACTTATCTTCCTCTGTGAAACTAAATTTGACTCTGGGTTGAGAACTAATATATACTACCTGAAACATAGTTTTCTGTTCACTACATATGCTGTATATCATTTATTTATGCGTAATTGTTATCATTATTTTCACTCATTTACTGCTCGAGGGTACCACTTTGTTGCATTTGAAAATTTCTCTTGCTTTTCTGCACACACATTTAGAAGTACAGCAGACATAAACTACCCAACAGCTCATGATTTCAGCCGTTTTAGTTTCCAGAGTGTCAAATACGGCTGTTTCGTCAGAGCTGTTGGCATCTCTCAGATAAACACAAGGTGTGTATTGGCTTCTTGATTTGTCTCATATGGAAGCTTGTAAAGCCGTCATATTTATACACATTGGGTAAGTGTAATATGTCTAGGATTGATGTTTTTCATGGCTATACCTAGCCAGCAAGTGAATACTGATGAAAACAAAGTTTAAATGAGAAGTTGACTGCACTCGTCTGGATGGCAAAAACTTTTGATTTGCTCCAACTACACACCTGAAGTGACAGGTGCATCAACACAGGCTTTAGTACCTGTCATTAGTGGCAACCATTTGTTGACACCTTGGGATCTTGAAAATGTTTAAATTTGCTTATATTAGTACATCTAAGAATTTAAAAGTTATACTTTGAATGTTTTCCTTCTGAATATCACGCCGGTTCCAGTCTGACCTTTGACTCACCATCAAACACTGCCCTGCTAAACTGGGTGGTGGAGGCCAGAGGTAGGCAGGTGTAGTCGAACTTGTTGCCGTAGTTGCCGATGCTGACTTCAAACTGGATGGCGTCGTCAACGTCCTGGAGGAGCGTGGCCGAGTAAAACGCAACAAAGAGCGAGAACTTCCTCTTCCTGAGAAACTTCTGCATGATGGAATGGGGGGGATCAATCTATCAGTGTATCTGTCTATTTATCTATCCATCTTTCTATCTGGAATCAGGTCCTAATCTCTCACCTCCACCACCAAAAGATCATCTGAGGGTATGTCTTCAGTTTTTTGCTCTGGCTTGTCCACCAGTTTTGTGGTAAGTTCCAGTAAAACCCGGCCTCTGTATGCCACGCCCTCCCCCTGATGGACAGAAAAAAGGGACAGACACTGGCACTGTCACAGTTTGTCATTACAAACTGAGTCTGTGTAGATAACCATAGATGACCTTTAAACAGATACACCTCCACAGCCTGCATATACTGTAAAACATGGGCACAGCCATTGTGACATCATTCGTAATGAAGCCTTGAGCTGAATGTTCTGATCCAACTCCATCTTGGTATTTTAAAACCAAGGGACGCTGTGTGCTCATTTCATAGAGACTGGGCCTGCCCAAAAGCATACCCTGCCTAATTCTCCTTTTTGTGCTCCAAATTGGTCCATAGTTTACAAAATGAACATGATATTGAATTCAAAAGGACTTGAAACTAGCCATGGAGATCATGAACTCATTAACAAAGATAAATAGGTTACTTTTCCCAAATTAAGAGCCTCATGGGGGTCATTGAAGGCGGTGAACTCTCTGGGGCTGCCGTATAGGTTTACAAAACACGGACCAAACGTTGGCAGGAAACCAAGACTGTCATCCACTGTGGGGACAAAAAAGGAAATAAGGTTTTATTATGAAGGGGTCAAGATGCAGAACTACAATTAGAATCAAGAAGTTATGATTAAATAATTAATTAAAGTGATCAGATATTTTTTAGATTTCCCAAAAATTTTGCCATGATTGAAACAGATTTGAGATTAGAGAAGAGAACATCACAACAGTGAAGTGAGAAAGTGCAAATGACTGTCGAACTCTTGCACACAAAAGCGTTACAGTACAGAGAGGATGGTGGACGTACTGCCAGAGTGGACGCTCCTTGGAGTCAAGTCATCTGAATGCGTAGAGAGGAAGGATGGTTCAGAATCACAGAAAAAGAGGAAACAGATGTCTTTTGAACGCCACTCAAACTCAAAGCCCAAACATGACATGCAAAACACTTCAGCTTAGCTTGTTTGAAGTACATGACTTGAAACAAGGCGGGCAACCGAGTTACTGCAGAAAAAAGTACTTAATATAAAATACTGTGAGAAAAACTTTAGAAAGTCTATGAAAGATTAAATATTTTTTTCCCTGATTATTGTTATTTTTACCACATAAAAAATTTTGATAAGTTAGACCCTTGCTGCCAGAAGCGGCATCAACACTATGTGTGAGTCAGATTTGGAGGGAAATCTGGTTGATGGCCTTACAACATGAAACAGGAAATCACTCACAGCTATTGGCAACAGAGAAGATAATGAAAGGAGGAAAAAAGCTGATGAAAAACATGAAGGTGAGTGAATCACTTTTAACCATGGGGTGGTTATTAAAGATGTACAAAGCCACCATGGATCGTGAAGTCCTCTTTCGAAGCCTAAAGTTAAACATTTTTGCTATCGTCAACTTGTTTTTTTCAAACCAGGTGTCATGAGGGATGTAGTGGATCAAAAAAGGTCTTTTTTTGCAGCACCACAGAATACAACATAGATTTTTTTTTTTAAGTACTGCAATACTTCAGGGACAGTGACACAGCTTAATGCACTGATAAAATAGAATAAAATAGAATAGAACAGAATAGCCCTTTATTGTCAATGTACACGTAGAACAAAATTTTGGGTGCTCCACACTAAATAATAAATATAAATGGTAGACAGCAGGAATAAATAGCAAACATGAGAAATATATACAGGGATTTATACAAGACAAGAGAAATGTATAAAAAATAAGAGAAAGACACACTTTAGAGAACAAGTTGCAAAGTGCTTGGAAGTAGTGCAAAAATACTTTGTCTGAGTATAAAGTCCGTATGTGAGTGGCCTGAGTGATGAAGGTTGCTCAGACCATGGCTCAGAGAAACATAGTGTCCCAGCAGGACAAGTTCTCTATCTCCGCCCTATATGCTGTCTCATCTCCTTCAGAGATGAGTCCAACCCACAGTGGTGTAATCATCATACTTGACAATGAAACTGATTGGGTGGGTTGGTGTAAAGTCATATGTGTACAGGGCATATAGTAGGGGGCTGAGAACGCAGCCATGGGGTTATCCGATGCCGAGTGACCGTGGAGGGGAGAGGCGCGAGCCGAGTCGGACTGATTGAGCCCGGTTGGTGAGGAATGTTATATTACTTCTTTCTGGTGTTTCCTTATCAGGGTCTGGTTGAAATGGCTCATTATTATTCATGTATTCCAGACAAAGAAGAAATTACATTTATCACAAGGGTTGAGCAAAGCACATGCATCTTCTCTTTTTCTGCAACCGGGCGCGTCAAAGACTGAAAACTCAAGCGGTGTCAGTATTTACCACACAAACATTACCGAGCTAGTCTTCATGCATGTCAGTGAAGAAACATCCATGCATTTTATTCCCAAACCACGATTTCATTTGGTGTTTCAAAGGCTAAAACAAAAACATTAACTGACATGTGCAAATTTGGAAGTCACTCCAATGATAAAGACAGTATATTCAACAGGTCCTGATGAAAACTAACACATCAGTGATGCATTCAGTTATAGTGGTGTATTTCAGAGCCACAGACACTTGAAGGTGTTCCTTCAACACAGTCAAAATCTCAGTTTTAATAGTGTCAGTAAGACTGATTGTGTTGTATGCACAACAAAGTGAAAAAGGGAAAAGCCCATAATATGCACCCCTTGCAAGGATGTTATTGCATATTCAAAAACAACTTATCCAGTAGAACTGCTGTCAGTGCACACGGTCAACAAGGTTAGCAAAAAATTTAATCAGAGAGAGAAAGAGTGGAAAAGTCTGTTGTGAACACGGACAGCAGCACCTGAAACAAACAGTTATCACCTCTAATTGTTCAGGTTCAAGTGAACGTGTGAGCAAATGGTGTAAACATCGCACACAGACCATGTCAGAAGTTGTTTAAAGTCAAGTCTAATAGATGCATCTACTGATTCAGGCTGCAGCTCCTGAGGGTACTAAGTTAATAGCTTAAGTGTTTGCAGGAAGTATCAACCACACCGATCAAACTGAGTCATTTCCTGAGCTGATGTGTTAAAAAAATAAACTGAATAAAGCTCAGTGTTTGATCTATAGTACTGTGTTCACTTTTACCCTGTAGGGTGTTGAACTTCACTGCAGTCTGTCATACTCCTCCCCAGAAACTTTACCGCAGCAACCACTGTAGGTCTGTTTGGTAGTAACTTATTAACTAGCACAAGGATAATCCATGAAACAAAATGAAGCAGGCTGCAACTGTTTTTAGGAAACAGTTTAACTAGTATTCTGCCAGTGTAGACAGTGCTGTCTCACTCGTGTTTAAATCAGTCAAATCACACATATTTATATAAATAGAAGAAAGAACTAAGGTTTTTATAGTTTTGTGCCTCAAGAATAAAGTCAAAGTTGAAATTAAAGTGGATCAAAACCTTCATTTTACCTATATGGTCAGCTGAAAACTCGCTGAGGTTGGGCAGGTTGGGCATTTTCCCTAAACTAATGCTAACTGCTTTTAGGCAGTGATGTTAAACACTTCAAACAGTGTGATTATCACTGGATGTCAGTAATCAAACCGGACAAGTTTCAAATCTCTGGTGCAGTTCAAATCCAGCCTGAACCAGCCTAATCTGATCTGGTCAGGTAGACTCCATTTCAGACTGGTTTCGACTTATTACTCACCATCTATCTCTCCTCCGGGAGCGGAGATCTTGGACATACAGAGGTGGGTGGTGCCGATAACGTCGTTGTGACTAGCTCTATCCCTAAAATGAGAAAGCCATAGAAGAATGCAAAGCTCATAGGTCAAAATGACATAGGTCAAAATGTATCTTATACACTAGAGCGGGATGGGATAATTAATTTTTCTAAGGGGCTACATGAAGTACTAGGACTGTTGTGGTGGGCCACACCGATAAGCTTATAAAAAGATAAACTTAATATTGAGCACAACTGAGTTCAGCTTATTGTTGGGCACTCCACAACAGTCCCAGTTCCTCATATGGCCCCTTAGGAAAATTAACTGCCCACCCCTGTTTTTTTGGTGTGGGCCTCCACAACAGTCCCATCTTATAAAGAGCTCAAATTAATATTGAGCAGAACTGAATTAAGTTTAATGGTGTGGGAGTCCAAAATGCTTCCACTTTTTCATGTGCCCCCCTGGGAAAATTAACCGCCACCCCTACACTAGAGGTTTGCAAATGTTAACCCTGTCTACAAGTAAAGCTCATCACTTTGTAGGTGATGGTTGTTCAAAAGTGGATATTCAGACTAAATTAGTAACTTTACAATGTATTTACCACCCTGTCATATGTCAATCAACAGTATCTTTTGGAAGATGCTTAAATTAATCATCTCAGAGTTCTGATATCTTTAACAGTTTGCATTGCTAACGGTTATTTTGCCTGTGGTCACTAAATTGCTGTTAACTGTGCGAAAACCCTCTAATATGTGCCTGCCCAGCAAGTCTCAGTTGAAAGAGCTGAAAAGGGAGGTATTTCAAAAAAGCTCCTCCATGAGACTAGAGTCCAGTCAGGTAATTAAAATTAAAATTCAATTAATTAAAAATTCATAGTCTTCACACAGGAGCATATTTGCATAAATGCACACCTCGATTAAAACTGCAAATCTTAACAATTATTATATATATATATATATATATATATATATATATATATATATATTTTTTCTTTTTTTTTTTCTTTTTTTAAAAGAATTATTTAGAACAAAGTTATTCTGTTCTAATGGATTAAATTATGTAAAAGTCAGAAGATTTTTTATTCTAAATGTGCATACATTTCATGCAAAATCATGACTATTTTGCTAAGTTTGATGAACAAATGAGAGAAAAGGAGATATTAGCTGGAAATCACCAATCCAGAATTCTGATCCTCATCTTCTCACACATGGAAGGAAACTGGGAAGAAGAAAGAAAAAAAAAAAACATGTACTTTCTAATGACAATAAAAATAAAACTTCTTGGCACAAGAATTGTCTGTCTTTATTTCTTACTCTGACTGGCATGGCCAGGCTCTGGTTCCACTGTGGATTGGCATTCTTCTCCAAAGTCTTAGTGCAGACCTGACAATGAAAAGCGAGACAATCCACATTTGTTTTTATGAACTAAAAATGTATTAGCTTTTTATTTTTATTTTATTTGGTTGTTGACTAACAATCATTTTAGTCAATGTAATGAGCTTCTATAAAGTCATATGCACCGTTTTGCCAGCAAAGTGAATCTCCACCAGGGGATCCACCAGATTCTTCCTGTTGCTATCAAACCCAAGGATCTGCCTCATCCCATCCATGAAGGCATCGTCCACTTCAGACAGAGAAGCATATTAGGAATCTCTCTCTCTATTTTTCAAGCTCATCAACAACAGAGACTCACTCTGTGGCAGGTCTTCAGCTCTGAAGATCCTCAGGGTGAACGTGGCTCCTCTCAGAGACAGACCGGCAGGCCTCAACAGGTTTGATTCTATATCCTCTTTATCCTCCACACACTCACGTTTATCAGCCTGCAAACAGATTAAAGTACAAATACTCACTTGTGATAATGAGTTTCACAGAAAAAGCACAGCCATGTACAAATACAATAACTCATGTTTCTTGATTAACCTCATAAATAGCCTTCTAGGACTATCTTGCAAAAGAGTATGAAACTCACCGGTGGCTCATCTCCAGCTGCTAAGACGAACAAGCTGACCTTCAGGTAACCTTTGACCCCAGCAGAAAGGTCGTCAGGGTCACAAAGCAGAAGCCATTTCCTCAAGAAGCAGTGCCCTGAAAAGAGGGGAGGAAGAGAGAGGTTTAAAGCCAGAAGCTTGTAAACTCAGGATAAACAAAAGCAGTTCTGACACACGTCTGGAGAAACTTTTCACGGTTATCCTTTCTCGCACAAAGCAGGACATAATGACACCAAGCTGCATGTGACAAAAACACATGGTTTTCTGATTGGCATGGACCAAAAAGTGATCTTGATTATCTAAATATTATATCTAATCATCACCCTGGATTCCTATTTAGCTGTAAGCTTTATACATCATCGTTTGACAGTCTTAATGGATTTTAACACCTTAGTATCACTGATATCAATATATCTTGAAATATTTTAACTTTGACTGTCCTGACAGTCAATAATAATACATTCAAATATGTTTTATTTTGTTATCTGAAACCAGCCTGCTTTTTGTTCTCTTAACACTTGTATAAATGTTTTCTGGACCCCTCAAAGTGAGACGTTACAGCTTGTGAGGTTTATGAATACAGCTCTCCATCCAAGCTTGCTAGCCTTAGCCGATAACTTAGCATTCCAACTTCTTATCCAGATATGGTTATATTTGGTCAAAAAAATCAGCATGGTAGCAGCAAAAACAATTAACACAGAGGGTTCAAAAAGTGGTCCAGAAAGCCAGTGGGTGACATCATCTAAGTGGCTTTATTTACAGTTTATGGTTCAGAAACATTTTCATAACTGGAAATACTCCATGTGTGGTTTAGCTAAATGGAGACAAGCAGGAGGCAGCACACAAGACTCTGACTTGCTAGTGTTGAATACACTGGACAATTAACTGCATTATTTGCACCCTGACTCAATCTGACATGACAAAGACTTTGGACCTGGCAGGTTAAAGACAGTTTTAACATTTGTCAAGTGTTCCCCTGCCAGGTGGTTGTGTAGAACAGCAGCAGTGACAATGTGTGAGAACAGCTATTCACCCATCCTTTTTCATAACCATGTATCCAAATCAGGGTCATAGGGATGCTGGAGCCTATCCCAGGGCAAGAAGTTAGGGGACAGGCCCAGGAACCCTTTTGCTGTGAGGTCAGAGTGCTAGCTGCCTGACCAAAATGGCTAAAAGCTAAGTAAATGAAAAATTTAATCAGACCGATGATCAATCTGACATAATTTACAGTTTAGCTTTTAGACCTTTGTGTAATCTTTGTCAAGCAAATACACCTAAAAATGTTTAAATCATATAAAAACATATACTCACTGTGCTCATTGTAGATGGTGCCTACATCCATCTGTGGAAAACAGAACACAGGGACAGATGTTTGAGTTCTTCTAATTTCCAAAGCACATGCCCCCCCCCCCCACAAATTTATCATAGTACACCGCAGTCCAATATTCATGGAAATCATAGACTACAGTTAAAGCTCTAAACCTGGCAGTTTACCTTGAATTCACCGATCACAGCATCGGTTCTAAGTGAACGAGAGTCACACACCTGAAAAAGAGAAAGATTATAACTGATAAAACGGAACGCTGATGGTTTTGAATTTCTCCTACATGCTTGATTTATTCAGGTAAACAAATAAAAAAGGAGACAAATGTCAAACTCACAGTGATGAAAATGGGTTCGTCAAACAAGTCTGAGGGCGTCTCGAAAAAGTTCAGGAAGAAAGTCTGTGGAGGAAAATAAATGCAAGTAGAAGTTTGAATAAAAAGCAACATGTAAAGTTATAATAAAAAGCAGAAAAGTGCTAAAAAAGAAAGTTATCAAGAGAAGCAAAAACATTTATTTACCTCATCAAAGACCGGGTTGTTCCCCTTTCTGATTCGGGTCCTCTTGGACTGCCCGGCAACTGCTATCTTAACAACAGGTTTAATGTTGATGCCCGGCAACTGTCGTCCCTCGATGACCCGCACACGAATCTGGACAAGGACATGTGTGGACAGTAACATGCATGGAGTGTAAGTATTCCTTTAATGTGTCTTTTTTAAATATTGTAACAAACCTGTAGATCCTGTGGTTTGTTGGGTAGTGGTTTGGGCTGACTGCTTCCTCCTCTCCTTCTCTTCCTCAGCCCTCCGTGGGTGTGGTAGGATGGCGGTGATCGCTTGGGCGTTTGGGCGGTGGGGGATTCCTGGCCTGGGGGCCCCTGAGGACCAATTATCACCATGGAGCGTCCATCGTCTGCTCCCTGGTCCTCTGTGGGCTCAAGCATCATCATACTCTCCGTATCTTCCTCGCCCAAAGTATCCAGAGAGATCACTGCACAGAAAGTAGTCCCGGGAAATAAATCTTGGAGTAAACTGACAAAATGGAGACACTGGGTTGGGTAAATGGAGACAAGAAAACGGAAAAAACATACAGTGGCGTGAAAAAGTGTTTGTACTCTTCTAATTTCTTTGTATGTTTTTTACACTTAAATGTGTCAGATCATCAAACAGGTTTAAGTATTTGACAAAGACAAGTAAACACAAAATGCAGTTTAGTTTCTAAATGAAGGTGTTTATTATTAAGGGGCAAAAACCCTCCAAACCTACATGGCCCTGTGTGATTGAAGAAATCACGTAAATAGGACCTGCCTGACAAAGTGGAGTAGACCAAAAGATTCTCAAAAGCCAGACATCGAGCCGCGATCCAAGGAAATTCAGGAAAAAAAATGAGAAACAAAGTAATTGAGATCTCTCAGTCTGGAAAAGCTTATAAAGCATTTCTAAAGCTTTGGGACTCAAGTGAACCACAGTGAGAAACATTACCCACAAATGGAGAAAACTTGAAACAGTGGTGACCCTTCCCAGGAGTGGCCAGCTGACCAAAATTACCCCAAGAGCGCAGCGATGAGTCATCCAATAGGTCACAAAAGACCTCAGAACAACATCCAAAGAAATGAAGGCCTCGCTTGCCTTAGTTAAGTGCTACTGCTGAGCAAAAGGAACAAAGGCTCATCTCAGTTTGCCAGACTTTTAGAAAAACACCGTGTGGACTGACGAGACAAAAGTTGAGCTTTATGGAAGGTGTGTGTGTCATTGCACCTGCTGTAAAAGTGCCACAGCATCTGGAAAGGGGTAAACGCGTTTTCACACCACTGCATTTATTGTTTCACTACATGACATGCTGTGGGGTTACTTGTGACTGTGTCCAGCTCCACACTGGGGTTGTTATGAGGCTGAGGATCCAGCTGGGGAGGAGGTTGAAACATCGGAGCCAATCCTGGAGGAGGGAGGTAGGAAACTTGCAGGGTCAGCGTGGCCTATGGGAGGCAGAAAACACAATTTGTAGAAGATTTGTCATGTTTGGCTGTGTGGCAAGCAGGATGTAGGACTTAAACGCAGGTCTTGGATTCCAAATGCTTAACTAAAGGTGGCAGCTTTAATGCTGGAGAACACAAACTAACACTAAGTACATGAACGCTGAAAGAAAACAAACAAAAGACGAACTAGAGCTAAAAATCCTGCAATTGATTGAATTTCATGACATGGCTAGGGACCATGGCGCTTACAGAAGAACACACAGTAAATGTGAAGAACACGACAACAAACAGGGGAAGACTGAGGACTTAAATACACAGGCAGGATAACGACAGGATGGGGAACAGGTGGACACTCAGCTGGAACTAATCAGACATAAGAAGACAAAGAGGAAGCACAACTGAACACATAGCACACTTCTATATGTCACTGGAGAAAGTACAGTAAAAGGATGATGGAAGAGCAGGTCAGCGGATGGCACTTAATAAGTACCTTAACTGCAGTGGCCTTCATGCTACCCATGCTATTCACCTGTCCCATCCTTAAATTAGGGTTAGGTTTAGGTTTAGAGACAGAGTTAGCCACCTTCAGATTTATTAAAACTGATGCAAGACTGAGTTATAAAAGCGATTCACTCTATCCAACGAGGCCAAAACAGTTATTTAAACCAGGCTGTGATTAATGCTGTTAAGTGTAAGCTTTTAAGACAGGAAGTTGTGACTTATTTTAGTGCCTCTACAGGCCTTTTGGGGAACTGCAATTTTTAGCACTTTTTAGCAATTTTATTTGTTTTTTGTGCCCTACAAGTTGGTTTGAATTAAATTCAGGGAATTTCACACCATCATATACCTTGGGACAAATTATGCATAAAACATGTGGCTCATTGGTCTAGGGCAGGAGTGTCAAACATGTCCAGAAGCGTCCTGGCAAAGACTCCAGTCTGGGACATCGGATAGCTTCGGAAAATGTAAAGGATAACATAATATTTGATTGTGTAATTGTATAGTTTAACTGTTTATTTGTAAAAGTTACAGCTTTTCCTACTGATAAAGACCTCCCCTGTGGCCATTCTTATTCCATCAAAGTAATTACGTTATAGATTTCTGTAGTTTAACACATTTAATTCTTCAACTTTAAGCCCAAAGAGTTGTGCTGACTTTCCTTCTGTTGAAATAGCACTTCATCCTTGTATATAAGATATCTCAGGGATTAAATGTGTAGTTAAACTTCTGCACACTGGCAGAAGGGACTATTTCGCTGGTCTGCCTGACATAAGATCAAAGTGCAAGCTGTACCTGGTTTAAATCCTAGATGAGCCCACGGTTCTTCACTTATAGTCCTTTACCCAAGCTCAAAGTGGCATTTACCTCACCACCACGACCACCACCACCACCACCAGAAAAGACCTATTTCCTCCACACTGTAATCAAGATGAGTTACCCTGTGGTAGCAGGGGTGGCTTCTACTGTTTCCTTCAACAGGAAAAAGCAGCTTAAGTGATAAGCTGTTATGTTTCTGTAAACAAACTCATCAGACTCGGCGTGTCCAACTCTGGTCAGACTACAATTTCTATGGAGTAGATGTTAAGAATGTGAATATCTTGGCATGTTTTTCTTGATTTCTTGGATCTATCTGTGGAATCCTTTAAAAAGCAGTTAAAAACTTTTCTGCTTACCAAGCCTTCTTTTTTTTTTTACATTTAACCCTTTGCATAGTTTATACTGTCTATTTTATTACTTAACATTCTCTTTATTTTAATCTTTGTGTACAGCGCTTTGTGACTGCTTGTCTACAAAAAGCGCTTAATAAATAAACTTTACTTACTTAATTTACTTACTTATCTCACTAAATCTGTGTAAGATGTGGTTTGTGGAAGCAAACAGTTGTAAGGGCAGATGCATCAAGAAATAATCAAGAAATCTTTGAAAGAAATAATATTAGTTTTATTTTTGTTTATAGCAAGCACAGTTTGCTTTGTTTTGTATGACTAATGAAAAAAAATACCTGATAAATCACACATTGTACATACCATACAGTGTGTGTGTGTGTGTGCGCGCACATGTATGTGGCATCAATCAGGTCCAGTCTGACAGTGACAGGAAGACTTTGTTTTGGCTTCAGGAAGCAAGGATGGGGAAGAGAACAGTGTTTCATTTGCTGCTATAAAACACTGTAGGTTAGGCTGCCAAGGTGTGTGTGTGTGTGTTTGTGTGTGTGCATGCATACATCTTATACTTCTGCATCTTCTGCTTAAAGACAAATTTCAGTTTTAGCTCTTTTGGAAACTGAGACCACTGGACAATTTTATTTTAGTTGGGGTTGGGGTTAGACCTTTAGCTGTGACAACTGGTTTTCTAGGCTATGCCTGTATTATGTCAATGTGGGTCTCCATAGAGCAATATTGCAAAATTAGAGGAAAAAGAAAATCAAGCATTTCAGCACTGAATAACCATCAGCTGCTAAAGGTTTCTCATCATTAGAAGTGTTTTTTTTTTGTTTTTTTAAAGGATCCAGTAATACTAGCCAGTAATAGATACTGTATTCTAGGTGTCTTTTCAATGAACAATAAAAAGACACCTAGACTTCATCCCAGCTGCCATGAGGATCCTCAGAGAATACATGCAGAACGGGGAGAACATGCAAGCTGGGACTTTCTTGCAGTGAGGTACCAGTGCTTACTAGATTTAATTAAGTTTGGCATAACCTTGCTGACATAAAATAGATAGTGCTGATCACATACTTGCACCAAACTGAAAAAAACATAAAGAGCATCTCTTGCTTTCAGCAAGACTTTTGCCTAATAATGAGCTCATGAGTTCATATTTTCCAACAAAATAGTACAAGAAATATAAACATATTCAGGGTGATACAGAAAATCCATGTTGGATTTTCCCAGCAGCACATGAACACATCGGTGCCTCATCGAGTCCAAGACCCACCCACTAACCAACCTGTCGACCAAAACATCTAATAAAATCCAATGCAGTTATTTATAGTTCATTTTATTTGTTGTGGAGTGATATTTTTGTGTTTGTGTTTCTTCTTTTTTTTTTATTCAGGATCCCAAAAAAGGAAATAACAAATCACCTATGATTCAGAAATGTTGCTTACTTTATTTTAAGCTCAAAAGAGGAAATTTGGAGTGATTTATGATCTGACTTGTGATGCAGTTAGGCTGCAGATTAATCAGTCAGTGCTGTTCCGTGTGCTCACCCCTGTGTTGTTCCTCTTGGTGTCCAGCAAGGAGACGGTGAAGGTGGCGGCCAAACTGGGAGAGTTGAGCACATCTCGAAGAGCGAGCCGACACTCCCCCAGAAACCTGAAAGAGACACACACCAAAAACAAGGAGATGGATCTTAAACAGAACTGTGGTGACACAAAATAACATTTTTAAAGACACAGCTGGAGTTGATTCCAAGTACGTTTTCCCTGGAAGTCTCACTATGAGAATCAAAGAAATGACAGCATTATTATGTTAGCCACCATTAGGCTGAAAACCCAAATAAACATATCAGAAAGAGAGAAAAAACTTTAGGACCAGTAAATTCTTAAAAATTATGAACGCATTAACCAGCTCAGCAACAACCAACAAAAGTTGATGATCACAAAATTCGTTCCTTCATTAAAAACCCCTCTTCACAACATCTGGCCAAAGCAAGAACACTCTCGAGGAGGCATGCATGTCATTACCAAAGTCTCCAATAAAGAGGTGTATTATCTGGCAATGCATCTCAAAGAAGGAAACCCAGTATTTGGTGATATCCATGTGTTATAGACTTCAAGGACTGAATTACTGCACTGACTTATGTCCGCATGACCCTAACGGTGTTGCACCTGTGCCTAGTCTCCAATAAACTGTTAGCCTCCCTGTTTCACCATTCACTGTCATTTTCTGACGTCTTACAACATTTATTCCCCAACTTTGGTGGCTATTTTTGTTACTGTACAACATTGTCAAGCAAAGTTGTACAGCCTAGAGAGATCAAAGCAAGATGGGGCAAAGGAAATACACCCAAAAATGACAAATATGTACTTCACACATTAAGTCCAGGTGAATGGGGGCAGGGATAGCTCAGTAGGTACCCCCGCGGTCCTTCACTACTCAGGTTAAACATGATATATAAGTCACTTAGATAGATTGGTTTGGCTGGGATTAAAGTTCATCTTCCTAACTGGGCAGGGATAGCTCAGTAGGTAAAGTGTTGGCCCCGTGATCGGAAGGTCAGGAGTTCGATTCCCCTGAACGGCTACCCTGAGGTACTCCTGAGCAAGGTACCGTCCCTACACACTGCTCCCCGGGCGCCCAATGGCAGCCCACTGCTTCACTGAGTGAATGGGTTAAATGCAGAGAGGAATTTCCCCACGGGGATCAACAAAGTATACATTATTATTATTATTATTAAACTCTAGTGGGAGTTGTCCCTTAAGAGGCCACCTATGTCCACTGTGAATGACTATCTTTGAACAGAGGAGGTGGCTTACAACACCAACTGTCTACCACCTATAACGCAGTTTTGAGATCCCTTCCCCAGGTGCCTCAACCCCCAATCCCATCTTGCGTTAGGTGATCTCAATAGGTCACGTGATAGGGTGTAGCAAGGTCTCACAATGGAAAACTCATGACCCATGCCTTTTTTCACACCTTGGCTCATGCAGTGAGGCACATGATCAATCGCTGGTGAACGACTTTCTTAAGGGACAACTCCCACTAGGGCATAAATACCTGGAACTTTCCACCATTTGGTTTTAGAAAAGAAGGAGCTTCTCAGATGAGAGGTGAAACGTCTTCAAGAAACTTAAAGACGTCCAATCGCTTTTCTTCCAAGCTCCTTAGAAAACAAACACTCAATGGATTTATGCTGAGAGCTGAGAACACAGTCAAATTCCACTGTAATTTGAGATGCTGATTTATGGATCCATTAATCTTTCAGCACAAAAGATAGTGAATGGGTGAGAATTTGGCAGAATAAAAACCACAATGAGGGGAAGACTTGATTCTTTCGTTCCTGCCCCTTCCCTTCCGAAAGAACTCTAACTCGCCTGACATCTTGATCGAGTGAAACAATCCAAAAATAACCCACTGAAGGGGCCACTGGCCACACCTCTACTGTGAGAATGTGCAGCTTCAACTACCCAAACTTAGTATGACAATCCCAAATTTATTATCCCAGGGGAGATTTGTACATATCGCCTCTTTATCTGTCTGTTGGCCAGCACAAGGTTTAAAATAACTTACAAACAGCTGCCAGTGATGAGTGATTAAAAGTAAATATAGCCCGTTTATGTTTGGACTTTAAAACAGACCTTTCCCTTTTACTCTTTAGTTGTACAGTATTTGTAGGTTTGATCTATTTTTCATGTTTAAAACAGTTATGCCTCTTTTTTGTAAATTTCTAATGATAAGATCTGTCCCCGTCTGGGTTAAGACGCTTGCCTGCCTATAAAAGGAAAACCACTTAAACAACTTTTTTGGGGGTAATTTTGTGTAAATAAAATGAGTTACACTGTTTCAGTGCTTTTATGCCACACTGCATCTGCATCAATTAGCATAGCACACAGTACCTGTTTCTCCCCATTTTCTCATGATCTTTAACAACACAGTGAATCTCAGCTCCAGAGTCCAGAGGAATCCCCTTCAGGTCCCACTCAAAACCCTAAAGGACACAAAGGAAACAAATGTAAAAAAGAGTGAAAATGGGATTTTATAGGCAGAAAATGTTAATGACGATATATTTTAGTATCATTACTGCACCTTTGTTGCATTATATTTGTGAAGTACTTCTAAGATTACTGCAGTGTTGCAAATAATTTTTTGGTCTTATTATTTTGCTCCCATACAGCAATATTGTCACAATTTCACCAGCTCGTAATGTTGCAACCTTATTGAATGCACTAAATGTGCGTTTAGGGTATGCTAGATAGCCGGTAAGCTAACACTAGCTGATAAGCTAACCCAGGGGAAAGCCAAATGAGGGTTGGTTTGAATTCCCAACACATCATTCCTACAGGCTTGTGTAAGTAAAATCAAACAGGGTTTTTTCTCACTAATGTTAGCTAATGTTAGCTTTTATGCTAAATGCAAATTGCTAACTGCGTACAGCAAATTTCTGTCTTAAGCAGTTAAGTTAATTATTCCAAATTTCCAAGTCAGATCAGATCAGGTAGCAAATTATTTTATTCGCTATGAGCTGCCTGATGTTGCGACCAGCTGTGAAAAAAGAAGCAATCAAAACTAGCATTGTTAGTAACCCATGGCAGATTAATGTAACATAACAACAGACTTACCTAAATTGCAAGGCTGCTGATATTCTAACAAATAAAATATTATCTTTATATCTGTACTCGATCTTTTTTTGTTTTCAGTTATTTTTGTCTGTGTTTAGAGTTTCTATTTGAGTCTATGGCTGCTTCACTTTGATGAGGACTCCATGACTGTATGCAAGAGGACGACTCATCCTGGATTTTCCACACAGAGTCCTTTGCAGAGACCAAGCAATGCCCTATTTTTAAATTAGGTTACAACTTATTCTCACATTAATAATCAAAATGTAATTAATATTTGATATTGCATCACACCTAGGAACTTCCGCAGATGATGAGTTGGTGAATTTGTGGGTTTATGGACGACTTACCTCATTCCACACAGGGTTAGGATTGTTTTTGATGACCTTTGTCTTCTTCTTGGACCCTGAAGCAGATATAGAAGATGGAAAATGTAATATTTGTAATTTTTCTATATGAAGATTATCCTACAACTTAGGATATTGACAACTTAACTTAACTTGACCTTAAGTTGTCTCAGAAATTAGAAAAATAAGCTTTCGCTCCATCTAGGGAAGACTGAAAGTCTCCTTTTTGGCAGTAACCAACAACTTAACAAGTTAGAAACCTGTGTGTCAAATATATTTGCTCTGCTATTAGCTCAACTAATAGTGCAAACTTAACTTACAAAGTAAAGTTTTGGCCAACATTTATGGGCATATCCATCATTAAAAACAAATTTTAAAAATTAGATTAGTTGAAAAAAATATTTTTAACAATAGAAAAGAAAATGTTGTGTCCTGATCTACGCCAACTTTGAATATGCATAATAATAACTGGGTAGGAGCCATCAGAAAAGACTCAAAGTCTATCTAGTTGCAGTTATCTCTATCTGTCCTAAACTATTCACACTGACAAATGACTTGTGTAGAATAAAATAGTTAAATGTTCCAGTAAGGGTGGATTGTGTATCTTTAACACTCATGTACCTGTATAATGATAAGAAAAACTGCTCAATCACATGAAATTTTGTTACCCTCTTTCATGGTTACGCTAACCAAAGATATGATTCTTTATAAGTTATTCTGAATGTTAAAACATAAGAACAAAAAAAAAAAAAACTTTACACGTTGCACCTTAAAACTTTGGAATAAATTACCCTTCTCCATATAATAATGCTAAAATCAGAGTTTTAAGTTGAAATATATACTTTTTTTGGTAAACAAAACAAAGACTATTGCAGAAATTGAACTTACTATGTAATTTTCATTATGTATATTTTAAGTTGTTGTAAAGATTAAATAATATATCAATTCTAGTCAGCTCATTTGGTGTGATGATTACTGACATACATTTTATTGTAATTCCTCCAAAAGGTGCACTATAGAAATAAGTTCACACATACACAGTGGTATAAATATTCTGCTCTAAAATAACTACTGACACACAATAGGTTTATTTGTATATGTATGTTATCTTTCCATGGCTTCCTGTAACATGAAGTTCGGAGCTCTGATTTCCTGCCCGTCGTCGGCCAGCTTTAACCAGAAGTGAGAGGTGAGACAGGTTAATACCCTGCCAGAATAGGTACTCAAATACTGAAGGCCACTTATGAAACAGTATGTGTACAAACATGTGATAAAGTGAGTTATCACACAGGGGGGCAGTTATCACAGTTTCCAATTATTTTTGGTAAAACAGGAATTGATTTAGACAGAGACTAAACTGGTGCTTCCAGATAAAAGGAAACAGAGTCAATGGCCATTGTCTGATCTTTGAAGTTACCTTTTCATTTCCATGCCAGAAGACACATGCTAATTCCTGGTAAATGTCACCAAGGACAGCTGAAGCTGATACGAATGGCAGTAGTTTTGCAGGTATTGACTGCAGTTGTTCATCTGATAATCCCATTAGATTAAATTATTTTTAAAATTACTTAAATTATTCTTGAGGAGGTTCTATGAACATAGTTTAAAGACACACTTTACATGTATATGTATTTTAAAGGCAACTGCAAATAAAACAAGAAAGGTCAGGGGATTACAAAAGTCAAATATGATCTATTACAGATTTTTAACCACGAGTAAACAAAAAAACATTGAATGAATGAATAACTTAAACAACTGGTGTATAAAATGTGCAAAAAAGAGAATCAGAAAAATGTAATAAGAGGATAAGAGACACTAAAAATGAAACTAAAAGGGTGTCCACACAGGAAGCTATTCATTTATTGCACATCATTTTGTTGCTTAGGTTTGGTCACCAACAACATTCTAGGCTCAGCTTGCCTTGGTAACCCTCTGCTGAATTCATCAACCTGCCATATCATCCAACTCAAAGTTGACAAAATTTTATCTTAGAACCACAGGGAGTATCAAACATGGACATAACTTCCAGGTCAAAAAAATTAAGTCAATGCAGTAGTGCCTAGAAACCTGGCACATGATGGTGATAACTTTGGTTTTGCAGAGATTTCTTCTTATTAAAAGGCAGTTTTTCCGTTCCACTGTTGCCAAGTGCTTGCTCATAGGAGGTTTGATTGTTGGGGTTTCTCTCTAAAATTGTAGGGTCTTTAAGTTATAATAAAAAAGTGCCTTGAGGTGATTGTTGTTGTGATTTTTCATGACATAAATAATATTGAATTGAACTGAACCTCATAAACTAAACTGCTGAGTTGAAGGTTTCAGTCATTCATTTGGGGTCATATTAAATAAAAAATTAGGGACTGTTTTATAAATCTTGGTCAATGTTTTAAAATTATATTATCTGTGTTATAAAAAAACATGCTAGCTTATGACTTGTCAATCACTAGTCATTGGCCAATGAATGTTGGGTTTTACAGTCACATCGACACTTCTTTGTCTCATCTTAGCTTTTCCAAGATGGTTATGATGGAAGCAGTCATCTCGAGACTTCAAAACAGAATTTCAGAAACCTGTGGGTGATGTCACTCGTCTGTACTGTCTATATTTGGCACTTTTCCACTTCACATTGCCCTGATGGCATAGTAGATTGAAGTCATTGATGTCGTTGAATTTCTCTGGTCGCCACGTTTCTGCGAATTTCTTTCTGTGTGGACACTTTTTTTCAGCGCTCTAAACACGTAAGTCTGATTGTCTAAAAATTTCCAGACTCTTTGGAAACCAAAGGTCATTGGTCACATATCTTTGGCTTCAACTGGAGTACAATTAATATTTTTAATACATGTAGTCCCAGTGTGCAAACACACACACACACTCACATTGTCTCCATTCACACACACACACTGAGAAAAGTTGTTTGCCTTCCTGTTTTTCCTACAGTGATCACCAAGTTTGAGAACACAAACACAAACAGAGAGCGATAAAACCATTAATTCACCTATACACACCCAAGCAAGTGCACGCACGCACACACACACATAAATTACCTACGTAAGAGTGCCTCTCTTCTTCTAGGATATAAAAAAAAACATCTCCACCCTTCCACAGAAAGGTCGAGATGTTACATTTGATTCATGTGTGAATGTGTATGTGTTGTGTGTGTCAACTCTAGAAATCTTCCAAGTGCTGGTGCCACAGTTTGGAACCTGCAGAGAGGAAGTGGCACAGTATCAACTTCCTGGTTCAGCTTGGCACATTTCTATTATGAGCTGAGAATAGAATAGTACAGCCCTCTGGGTTTTCACACACGTATAGGAAACCTAAATTTAGACCTTCACTGTGTGTGTGGACATGTATTTTTCAACTCAAGGTTTAAGGAGTTATGGTCACATGAACAACCAATCGCCCTTGTAATTTTCAGAGCCTGATACATTTGGACCAATAATATTTGGAGAGATTAGAAATAATGAAATATCTCAGTTTACGCATTTGATATGTTTCCCAGGTTCTTATTGTGTGCATTTGCACTCTCCTTGAGCACTTTTACAGTATCTCTCAATCATCCATGCATTTTTTTCTACATCTAAGAGCTTTCTATCTAACACTCACATTCCCATCCAAGTACTAATCAGGCCCAACCCTGCTTAGCATCCGAACTCAGACAAGCTTGAATGTACTCAAGGTTGTACTGCCATAATTTGTACTTGATTTGCCTAAATGAGGATCACTTCAACAACAGGAAGTACAAAGTTTGGAGGCTATCCCAGCTGTTATCAGCCAAGTGGTGGGGTACAATCCTGACAGCTCACCAGTCCGTCATCACAGGTGGATGTTTCCATTTTAATTTGTACATTTTAAGATACTCTTTGGAATTTTTACCACAATTTGACTGGCTATAGATTACAAGCATGCAGACAGATGTTTACTCATAGCTGTACTCTATTCCACTGACAACTTATAGCAGTAATATACAACTGAACAATCTAAAATTTAAGTGTAAATGTTTCTATGTTTTAATTATTTTCAAAAAGGGACTTTGGAAATGGAAACAATGTCACAGTTTGTAGACTTGAAGTGTTAAGTGTTTAGTACTGTTGCCTCCTGTTTGGTTCAGGAGTGTCTGTGTGGAGTAAATGAGAACAGTACCAGCAGCTGAATCTGACCCACATGGGGGATCCACATTATAAATAGCACAGTGCTGCCAGCTTTTATTTCTGTTTTGATGGAGAACAACACTCACTGTGACAATAACAACACTTCGGCCGGAAATCCTGCCTTTAGGACACAAACACCAGCACACGCTGCCAGATTTAATCACAGCACCCATAGACCCATGTGCTCACAAACACAGTGTAGGAAAAAAGTCAGTCATCTGTCTGTGCATTAGCACTCATCATAACCTTGTGCAGAAAGAGTTAAGAAAGAGTTTCCATAGAAATGTCTATTGTATTGGTTACTATTATAGGCCAGAATTGCTCTGGAAAACTCTGGGATATATTTCCACAAACCTTTTTGAACACATTAAATTCAGAAAACGCATTTCCTTCCCTCTGGATCTATTGAGATTAGTCAGTTCATACAACAGTTGTTCCTCCTCTCAAAGCGCCAACTATTAACATCCCCGATATCTAAAATGGACATGGTATCTGTGTTCTGGAGGGGAGGAAATTCCCTCTCTCTCTCTTTCTGTCATTTTTCTTTCTGAACTCTAAATTCTTCAAGTTATTGGAACTCAGTTTTGTGGAAAAAAGCCACTAACTCATTTATTTTCTATGCTTTTTTTGTAACAAGTATATAAATTAATTATATCATTCATTTGTAATGCTTAAGGTGTCCAAGGCACTGCTTTATCACTTTATAGTTCAATAAGCTTTTTTTTTTCCTACAATAAGAAAGACGTTCTGCAGTTTAGCCATAATGAGAATGTGGATGTGAGAGGAAAGAGACATGACAGAGTGGTTTCAGTTTCACTTTGCTGCACTGAATCAATTTCTACACATCAGAGTCGACCGGCTCTGCTGGAAAAGGAAAGATGCAGAGTCACTGCACCAAATTCACTTAGTTTAAGAGTGTATGAGGAGGGTGAGATAAATCTTTTTGAGTAAAAAAAAAACGAGGAAAAACATTTGCTGGCATGCCGCTTATTAAACCCCGAAAGAGACTTACACCAGTCTTTGTTAAAAAGTGGGCACATGATCTGGGCACTTCAATTAAAATTAACAATAGATTGAGGTAAGAGGAGGATACAAGCCTTTGTGTGGTGGCACGAGGAAGCTCTTAGGACAAAGCCAGGAAGTAGAAAGCAGAGCTCTCTTCATAAAGGAGGCAGATACTGAGTCATGGAAAGTAGGCCTACAGGAACAATCAGATTGGAAAACAGGAATGCCGCTGAGGCAAAGTAGCTAAGAGCTCATTTATTGTCACCGATTGTGACATCACCACAGCCCTATCACCATGTATAATGGAGCTGAGGGCGTGTCCCACATGCTACAGTATTCTACTGAACAATAGGTGTCGCCAACCAGAAAGGAATCTATGAGCGCTGGTACAGGAGTAGAAAAAGATTTCTTTTGCTTGTTTTCTCCATCTTTTTTAGGTGTTGCAACATTTCCCTCTCTATAATCTGGGAATCTCTGAGCTTCTGCAGTGATACATTATTGAAATCATGGCAAAAACCAACAGAATGGCACGACAATCCAAAACTTTGTTTGTTTGACTTTGTTGCTTCCTAGGTGTTTTTGAGCGATCACAAAGTCTAGACTGGAGGGTGCAGTTCTGGCTTTAAGTTCTGAATAAATAATAAAAGGTGATTTCAAGCAACTTATATTTGAGTGCTTAAACTGAGTAGAAAAGCACTATATAAGTACCAGTCCATTTACCATTTATAGATTTTCCGCAGTGATAGGACCACCTACATTAGTGGTGCAGTTCAATAATTTAATTCATGCAGTACTTTTTTAGATTCCAGCAATTACAGATTAACAATAAATAGTAATAGATTTAAATCTAAACACCAGTAAGTTCATTGTTGAGCGCCACTGTTAGCCATCTGTTTAGCCACCATATTTGACTTTCGTGATCAGTATATTTATTTGTGTCATTGCCTAATTTAAAAAAAAATTGTCACAGTGAAAAACGTCTGAGATTGTAAGATAAGCTGCAGCAGTCATATCTGACAGGCTGTTTTTTGTCATCTTGTTGCCAGCACAAAAACATGAGTGACAAAGAGACAGTTAATGCTAGCTGGACTCTTTTTTTCTTTAATTTAAAGTAAACATGTGAGTAGAGTGAAAGTGCTATAATTAAATAACTAACATGAACAACTTTTAGTGGAAATATTATCAGGATGCTGCAAAGCTAATTAGCCAAATAGCTAGTTAGCCTGGCTTTTTAGAATCAGTTAAGAATAAAAACCTAACTTGATAGCACAACGGGTGATCCGAAATATCAAATGCAATAAAGATACTGAGTTAATTCACTTTAGTTATATTGTGTTACCAGCATTCTGTGTACGTGTGTGTAAAAAATGTGCTACATATTGAGAAATAGCACATAAATGGCTATGACATTTTCCATTCACAAGCCCACACCTCAACTCCCAGCATTTGCAACCCAAATTTCATTCTTTGTCTCTCACAAATATGTGCACAGTTATATTCTTGGATGAAAACTGTGTATAATAGCTACAGTGAAATATCTAGTTAATTCATCCAGACACAGACTCAAGACTGTGCGTCTTTCATTTGAGACTCGACTTGGATATCAGCAATACTACAATGAAGTCAATGGTCTGTTATTTTTACAATAACATAATTTTACAAATTACATATATGACACCTCAATTTTCAAATCAAATGAAATTTTAAAAAAGCAAAATAAACATACACACACACACATTGGGATCAGTTTGAGCTTTCAGCAGCCAAAGAAACAGATATTTCCAAAAACCAAAAAACAAGCTAAGAGAATTGATAGAGTTTTATTTTGAACATGACTCGAGAATTGTTCTGATAGGCTTGAGTTGCTTGATATTTTTAACAGGCAACTTTCCAAGTTGATTCTATTATTCCCTGACTTTATGCATGCCCTGAAAGTCACATAATCCTCTTACCTCTGAAAATGACACTGGCCTGAGGGTCAGAGTGTTTCAAGTTGTTGGCCCGCTGAATAATACAGCGTAACATGTTGAAGACTTAGCACGATCCTAAAAGCTGAAAGACTGTAAAAACTTCCCGCTGTCAGAGGGGTAATACAAGGGGGATCCAGTACTGAATGAGGCGCTTATTACATGACTACAGGAAGTTTGTAATGATAACAACCAAAGCAGTAACGCGAAAAAGTCACAAGGTAAAGACCTAAAACAAAGAGCTAAAGTTTAAAAAAAAAAAAATCAATCAATAACTTATTTCCTCATTTGCTAAAAATTGATGACCAAAATCCTGAAAGAAAAATAGTCAGAAAGATGAAAGAAAATCCAGAAAAATCCAGAAAAGATATTATCCTCAGATAGCCTTCACAACATCTCTCTGTTTCAGGAACTACAAAATAAAAGCTCTTCTTCTTGATCTGAGATATGTCTCTTTCTTCTCGCTGTAACACTCCCGTAGGGAAAGAGAGCAATGAGCGAGCATGTCAGGAACACACACCTCACAACCAAAGGAAATCTCAACATTTCCTGTGCTCTTTTCCTCTCGTCTTCTGGTTGTTTCCTTATTTTGCCCAAATATTTCCCAGCACCTTATATACTTATCTCCCCTTTCACCTCAGTCACTCTCTTAATCCTTTTTTTGCTTCCATCTGTTTATATATTCATGGGATGATTTCTGTCTCATGTTTTCAGTAAACCGTCACCTTTGCTAAAACCAACAGTTCTTATTTGGAACAATGTTCTGGATTTCCTTCAAAATCCTAGAAACAGCACTGTTGTATAATTCCAGGAGTTTCAGTGGCTTTTGTTTAGTATGATTTATCAATTCAAAATTGGCATTTTCTTGTAAAAAGACACAGTATTAATTGGTTGAAATGATCAACTAGACTATATGTGCCATTCACGGTGAAGTCAGGTCTAAAAATCCAGAGGTTTGAGTTGCACTGAGAAAAGTATTGGAACATTTCTAAAAGGTTAATTTAACTATTATGTTAGAAAAATGTAGGCTAGCTGCAGCAGAGTTATAAAGTTGTGAGCCTTAACTCTAAGACACATAAATTCCAGTGCCAACTACATGCACAGTGAGATAGCGCCACCTGCAGATGTAAAGTGGGGTATACACATATCCCTAATTTTTAAAATTTGGAGTAAGGTGAGTGTGGTTCAGGAAAACCCGAATCACCTTCCAATAAGTTACTCTTCATAATGTTAACATTATACTGACATCTTTAAAAAAATATGAGGTCTCCGTTTTAAAATTAAGGCATCTGTTGTTTCTGTTGAGCAATAAAATAATAAGAAATATTGGTAATCTATGAGTCACTTGTTAATAAAAGGGTCCTACAAGCTGTCATACAACTAGTTCGTGGGGTTGTTTTTTAATGAAAGGCTTTTAACACAAGCTTTACAATAATATATTCATAATTAAGATAATTATTTTATGAAAAGGGGTGAGAAAATAAACTTGTTATCTGCATGAGAAGTACTAACAGAAGAAGGCTGTCAGAATGCTTCTTATTCAGTAACTGAAAGCTTCACCTTATTTCTCAGGATACCTACAAAATTTCACCCTCTGCTTGAATGTTAAAAATTGCATGAGTGTATCCATGCTGCTGCTTAATCAATATTAAACTTCATGTCCAAAATGTTTTCGGCTCACATCAATTCTTCTTTATATTGTAATTGTAGCAGTTGTGATTTCTTTTACTTTGGGGGGGGGGTCTCTGTCTGCCTTCAGTCTCGACTCGGTGTGTCGTATGTGGAATACATTTCAGTTTGATCCTTCAAGATAATGTTGGATCTTTGAAGCTGATTATACGCAATCTTAAAAGTTGACAAGTAAAAACTACTTAAGAGCAGCGAGTTACACCAGTGTGTTTATTATGTGTAGATAAGGCCTAGAGACCAGTCAGCAACCGCTATCAGCCAATTCTTCCTAGGCAAAAAAAATATGCATGCCCTGACCAGTTGGCAACTGTGTGCTTAAGGTTGCTATGACACCTTTTGTTAAAGTTCCAGTCACATGACCCTAGAGTTCACACAATGGTCCCCTGACAACCATAGGGAAAAATTTCTATTCCCCAACTTATTGGTTGCTTGACATTGCTGTCTATTACTGGACAAATCTCCTTTTTAAAAAAAATGAATATTATGGGTGTGAATATGCTAACCTTTTTGCAGACATAACCACCTAGCAACTGTTAGCAACCACACACCAACCAGTCACTGAATATGTGTTTGTCCCTAAGGATGTGTGGTTGATGCCGGTTGCCAACCAGTCTCTAGGCTTTTTTGACAGAATCCTTAGGAAAGTAGAAATAATTGATTTTAACAAACGAATAAGACTATACTCATCAGCATGTATGCAAGAAAGTGTCATGATCTGCAGCAGCAGATTGAGTGGAGCAGCGGGAGGACCCAAATGCAGATGCGTGGAGACTTGAGTTAACAGAAGGTGAGCAGTTTATTCAGGCTGACTGGCAAAACAGTATAAAAATATGAAAACCAAATTAAATAACCAACTAATCAAAAACTAAACTAAACAAAACGAAAAACTAAACTGGGGAAAAAAAAACACTGGGACCACCTGGACCAACAGGACCACGGCCACACAGGTGTAGATGAACAGACACTCTGAGAAAAAACAGAGGAAAACAGAGACAATATATACACTGACGGGTGATCAGGAAGATCAGGGAACACATTTGAACACAGCAGGAACAAATTGGAGATAATGAGACAGAGGAAGTAACACTGAACCCAACAAACAAGAGACAAGGACTGTCAAAATAAAACAGGAAGTAGCACAAACACAGAGACTCAGACAAGGACGTGAAAACTTAACACTAAGATGACATTAAACCAGTGGTTCTTAACCTTGTTGGAGGTACCGAACCCCACCAGTTTCATATGCGCATTCACTGAACCCCTCTTTAGTGAAAAATAAAATATGATTTTTTTCAAATTCAAGACATAGATATGTTTTTTACTGGTGCACAAAATGAGCAGTACATATCATGGCGGAGGCTCTGCTGAACCCCTAAAACCGACTCACCGAACCCTAGGGGTTCGATCGAACCCAGGTTAAGAACCACTGCTCTAGTCTCAGACAAGAATTAGAC